>JZKD02S0333851.1:3295079-3318074 GCA_000966675.3 Picea glauca
CTTTACATTTGAAAGTTGTAGCTACCTTTGGAAGTCATTACTTCCCTTGAACAATAACTATTGATTATTTCTCATATATTGTGCATGGTGTATTGTGGTGTATTGGTGTAACTATGATACTATTGTTCATTGCTAATTGGATATAATTGAATGGTTTAAGTATAAGTTGAAAAAGGTTTTAAATTGTACTTGATATTGATTCACCCCCCTCTCAGTATCAACAATAACACCATTATGGGTATATAGGTAGTCAGGTGGGGTTCGACCCCCCGACCTCCCCTATTTAAACCAGTGCCCAAACCAATGCAGGTGAGATGGAAATGAGTTCCAAGTTGTATAGAGGTTGCATTGAAATATGTGCCAAGAGGTGCTAATATTTTGATTGTGCATCATTTTGCATGCCATAGAATTACTTGAGAAAAGTATAGGGTGTTTATACTCATTTTTCTTAGAATTTCGAGAGGAATTCAGTGGTGATATCTATTTCTGAGTTTGAGAAACATTTTAGAAGGTAATTTTAAGAACAAAAGTTATATTCATTATTGTATCAAGCATTTGAGCATTAATAGAGCGGTCTCTCATTTGGAAGCATACCCAGAGACGTAGCCCAAGATGGGTGAACTTCGTTAACAACTTATGTAATGTTCCTTATTATTTTTGTTTCTATTCCACTCAGTTTCTCACAAGTTATTCATCATTAATGAAGTTTTGGATAAGTAATTGAATTCATATTATTTGCAAATATTCAAGATGATCTTAATTTTTTGAATTAGATTAGATGTGAATGTATCTTAAGACTTAATTTACATCTAAGGATTTTTGGATCAAGTTGGTATCAAAGGAGGTTTTGACAAGTGTTTTCAAGTGAATTCTTATGAGGTCTAAGTCCAAGATAGGTGAAGTCACGCTTGAATACTTCAACCCAAAAATTCAAAGATAATTTCAAAAATGAGGAATGGCGTCTGAAGGAGGAGAAGATCCTAGAATGAGCTTCAAGGATATGTTGGAGGAATTTCTCCAGATGAATAGAATGGTGAAAGAAATGACCCTTAAGGTTCAAGGATGAGTCAAAAAATTGGTAAAATCTGAAGGATAAGGAGGAGGTGAAAAACCTCCAAAGCCCCCTTCATCCTCATTATCATCTTTTGATGATAGAAAAAATTATTCTCATAAGAAGATGTCTTCTCATGCTCATGATATGCCTTTATTAAAGTTATATGTAAAGTTTGATTTGTCTATTTATGATGGAGAATTGAATATACAAAGGTTGGATAATTGGATCAAACAAATTGAAGTATATTGCAGGGTGTAGAAAATCATGTATGATGCTGCAAAGATACAGTTGGTTACTCTTCGTCTAGGAAGAACAACCTTGATATGGTGGGAGATTAGGACACAATATAATCTCATCCAACATGGTAAAGTATCTTATTGGGATGAATTTTTTATTCTATTAAGAAAACAATTTTATCCATTAGCTTATATGAAAACGACAATAATAGATTGGCAACATCTGAGGAAAGGAAAAAAGAAAAATGTTCAAGTATATAAACATGAATTTAAGAAGAAAGGATTATCTTTTGGGAATTCCATTATATACTTGTGAGACTCTTCTTAAATATATTGGTGGTATGCATTCATATCTTCGACATTCTATGTTGATGTTTAACCCTACTAATATTGATGAAGTGTCGGTACAAGCTACTTATCTTGAATCTAGCGAGAGAAAACATGTGTTTGACGATAAGAAGCCACACAATTTTGAGAAGCAGTCGAAGGGAGAAGGGAAGAGTAAGAAGTCAGCTACAATGAAGAAAGATGAAGAGAATCGTACATGTTCTCATTGCAAGAGGAAAGGACATGAGGAGACAAATTGTTGGAAGTTGCATCGAGAGTTTTGACCAAAGACATTCTAGGACAAAGAGAAACAGAAGAATGTTGCAACAACTCAACAAGATCTAGGATCAGATTTAGGAGATGAAATTAAAATCACGTCAATGGTAAGTAAAGATATATCTACTACTGGTTCTAGTTCTTCATTTCAATCTACTAAATTGGAAAGTGTTATTGATCAAAAGAAATGAAGTGATATTTTCCATGTAAGGGTCATAGTAAAGCATACAAAGATAGATACTTTGTTTGACATTGGATCTCAAGTTAAATTAATATCTGAATAAATTGTTGAGAAGTTGGGTTTAAATACCACACCTCATGTGAAACCATATCCATTAGGTTGGGTGTGTGAGGATGCTAAGTTGCAAGTAACTAAACAGTGTAAAATCATATTTACAATTACTTCCAAGTTCATTGATGAGGTTGAGTTAGATGTAGTGCCACTTGACATTTGTGGTATTTTATTGGGTAGTCCATACTTATTTGACATGAAATCCATATTTTGTCATGAAGAAAACAAATATCACCTTTTCAAAACGAGATTGAATATATTGTTAGATTTCATCGTATTAAAACTAATGTTTCTTTAGTGAGCATATGTCAAATGAAGAGATTAGTAAATGATAGTAAATCATTTGTCTTCGTGATGGTGAATCAAAAAGAGGAATATGTATCAAATTCTTTTTCAAGTTATGATCCAGGTCATAAGAAGGAATTGGTAAAGATTATTTCTAGCTATGATGAGATATTATAGTAACCTGCAGTGTTACCTCCTAAAAGGGAGGTTGAACATGAAATTTATCTGCAGTAGGATGCTCCTCTTCCTAATATTGGTGTGAAATAGGTCTTTCAGTGGGGAGGCAAGCAACAAAATTTCTTCTATACATTGAAAGAGAAAATAAGTATTGCACCATTGTTGGCTATGTCATATTTGCGGCAGCCATTTGAGATACAAACTAATGCAAGCAGATATTCCATGGGAGTAGTCTTGATGCAATGAGTTAAACCTATTTGTTACCATTCTAAAACTTTTACTCAAGAAGTAATTAACTATCCAACATATGATAAGGAACTATATGCTTTGGTACAAAGTGTTAAAAAATGGAAGCATTACTTAATGGAGAAGGAAACAATAGTTCACACAGATCATCAACCATTACAATATTTG
Organism: Picea glauca; assembly: GCA_000966675.3. Classification (NCBI taxonomy): domain Eukaryota; kingdom Viridiplantae; phylum Streptophyta; class Pinopsida; order Pinales; family Pinaceae; genus Picea; species Picea glauca. Next base: position 3,298,141 of record JZKD02S0333851.1, read on the forward strand.
GAATCACAAACCAAGCTACAAAAATCATGACATTTTAGGTGGACAGGTTTCTTAAACAAATGTCATTTGGTAATTAAGTATAAGAAGGGTATTCATAACAAGGTTGCAGATGTGTTATCAAGACCAATAGTCAATACATTTTCAATATTGAAGCATGATTATTTAGCTCATGAAATTTTTGTTGAACAATATGCTAAAGATGATGATTTTAAAGTTGTATATAGAGCTCTAACTCATGGAAATGTACATGAATAATTGGATTTTCATGTGCATGATAATTTATTATATAATCTTGGAAAGATATGTATACCCAAGGAAGAAAGATAAAATGTAATCATGGAAGCCCATACATCTCTTATTTCTGGTCACTTCACGGTAGGAAAGACAGTAACACAATTGCAAAGAAATTGTTATTGGCCTCGAATGAATGAAACAATTTCCAAGTATGTAAAAGGGAATGTTTTGTGTGCCACAAGTAAGCCTAGCAACAAAAAATTGGGGTTATATATGACACTTCCAGTACCTTATCAACCATGGGGAAGTGTGTCCATGTATTTTGTAGGAGGTTTTTCGATGTCCAAAACATGTCATGAATATTTAAATGCCATCGTGGATACGTTCAGTAATATGTTTATCTTTATGAATTGCAATAAGCAAGTCACAACTAAACAAACAAAAAATTTGTTATTTACTAATCTTTGGGTTCATTTTGGGCTGCTTGCATCTATTGTATCTGATCGCGACTCTCGGTTCTTGGGAAATTTTTGGTCTAGTTTGTGGGAGTTAATGGATGCTAAGTTAAAGAAGAGCACAACTTTTCATCTGCAGGTAGATGGATAGACAGAGGTGGTGAACGGGACAATGGTACATTTGTTACTAGGGTACTGCAATAAACATCCTAAGTTGTGGGATGAACAGTTGACTATGTATAGCATGCCTATAATTGTGCCATGCATTATTCTACTTAGAGATATCCTTTTGAAACATGTTTGGGATACTTGCCTAAATCACCTATGGATATTTATTTCATAGAAGTGACCAAAGAGGATGGAAAAGATGATGTTGATAAAGATGATAGGTTCATTCAAAGGATCTAGCAGGTACACCAGGAAATACAGGAACAATTGGAGAAGAGCCAAGCCAAGTACAAGGTGAGGCACGATACGCATCGGGTTGATCATCAGTTCTAAGTTGGTGATCAAGTATCGTTACATATTAGTAAGGAAAAAATAAAGGGTGAAGGTAAAAAGCTCAAACAAATTCGATATAGTCCATTTAATATTTTGGAGAAGATTGGTACTAACCCCTTTCGTTTAGATATGTCATCTTATATGCAAATGTATTCAATGGTAAATGATGAGAATTTGAAGCTTTATGAGCCTCTTATGATTATGGATAAAGATGAAGGTGTCCAGGTTCCGACAATTGATGATTTTGATCCTGAGTACTTAGATGAGCTGCAGGAAGATGTTATCCTAGACAAAAGAATTGGGAATTCACAATGGGGTAATGTGGAGTATCTTTGAGTTGGTATTAAACAGGTAAATACATGCAAATCAAGATGGATCAAGATCAGGAAATTGAGGGAGCTTTATCCTCACTTATTTGTTGAGTAATCCATACTTTTGGTGGTCCAAAATGATTCTAGTGGGGAGGAATGATCCAAGTGGATCTAAGAATGCTCAAAAATTGGTCATCTCAAATGCAAATTAAAATGACTCCATTGTGTAGAGTATGATGAGAGATTTCCAATGGCGTGTGAATCACCTCTAATGGATGTCATATGAAGAAGTTATGATGTTTTGAATATTTTGACCAAGAAGCAAAAAGTCAAACATGGCAGGACACATAGCAAGCCCACAAACTGCCATGTGGCCATGCATACAACTGACAGGGCAGAGAGTGATATCATAATGATGTGGCAGCATGAGAGGCTTCCACATGTCACTCAGTTTTGGAATTTTCGACACCCAGTTGGACCAGTAATATTTTTTCACGGGTCATTCATGCAGATAATTTGGCATCCATACGATCCATGTGGCACCACTGAAAGAGTGACACGTGGTAGGAATTACAATGACGTGGTAGGTGGAAGCTGACACAGATAGGTTGACTATAAAACAACATGACGATGAATGTGAAAACAAGTGGACCAATAAGAGGATGCCACGTTGCATCCTCCAATTGGCCAATATTGGAAATGGATCATCCAAAAGTTTGTTGGCTCGGTGGGGTTTGAACCCGTGACCACCAACAAATGAAACAACGGTCTTCACCAACTGCCTTATCGAATTCATCGAATATCTCATTGAACAGTTTAATAATTAAAGTGGTATTAAATGGTTTTTTCCAAATATGGGCATCAGTCGAGGCCGACCCCACAACTTCCCTGTCGATGGCCCACAAATTTTACTAATACTCTGACCAATGTTCCATACATATCCTTGTATAGCCAAACAAACGAATATGTATTTAAGTCTTGTGATAATGCCATTCCCGGTATATAGGGAGTCGGGTGGGGTTCGACCCACCGACCTCCCCTATTTAAATCAACGCTTGAACCAATGTAGGGGAGATTGAAATGCATGCCAAGTTGTACAATAGTTGCATCAAAATTCATTCCAAGAGGTGCTAATATTTTTATTTTGCATCGTTTTGTGTGCCATAGAATTCCTTGAGAAAAGTATAGGGTGTTTATATTCAATAGGGTTTTTTCTCATAATTTCGAGAGGAATTCAATAGTGATCTCTATTTATGAGTTTTAGAAACAATTTAGAAGGTCATTGAAAGAACACAAGTTAGATTCATTATTGTAGAAAACATTTGAACATTAATAGTGTGGTCTCTCATGTGGAAGCGAACCCAAAGACGTATCCCAAGATGGGTGAAATCCATTAACAACTTGTGTAATGTACCTTATTCTTGTTGTTTCTATTTCACTCAGTTTTTCATAAGTTATTCATCATTAATGAGGTTTTGGATAAGTAAGTGAATTCATATTATTTGCAAATAGTCAAGACTATCTTGATTTTTCGAATAAGGTTAGATGTTCATGTATCTTAAGACTTAATTTGACATCTAAGTATTTTCGGATCATTTTAAGAAGAATATCCCAGTTTAGGATGTTGATATGGGTGTAGAGATAGATATTTTCCCTTGATTGTATTAGAAGTTGTAATCATGAAATCATGTTCTTGGATTTCGGCAATCCAATGTGCAAGATTTCCAGATAGATGTGTTTGTGAAAGAAAAAAATTGACTGCAGGTAAAGGGACTTTTACCTATGCTTGCCAAGAATGAAATGACGAAATTTCTCAATAGCTTTAACAAGAGAGAATCATTTATTTTTTATTAAGGTGTATTTGAGTTCATCGTCAGATAAACTTTGACTCATGTAAGATATTAATTGTTTATTATTATGATAATCTTTTTGAAGAAAACTTGCAGAAATAGATTAGTTAGTAGCATTAGTATATATGATAAAATCTTTCATAAAATCAGGCTTTGCCAAGACAGGTGTAGAACTAATTGCATTCTTAATTTCTACAAATGTTTTTTTAGTAGTATCATTCGAGGAAAAATCTTGAACTTGTTTTAACAAATTATGAGTAGGTTTCATTGTTCAGGCAAAATCAGATATAAATCTTCTGACGAAATTGATCTTACCCGTGAATGATTGAATTTCTTTTTTGGAAGTTGGAGCTTGAATATTTTGAATGAAAATAACTCTCTCTGGATCAATATTGATTCCTGCATCTTATACAATGTGTTCGAGGAGTTTTCTTGCAATGACACAAGAAATGGATTTTGTATGATTTAATGACATACCAAATTTTTTGCAACGGAGAAAAACTTGTCTAAGATGATCGAAATGGTCTTCTTGTATTTTAGAATATACAGTTAAGTTGTCAAGATAGATTTGGATAATTTTTCCAATCATATCATCAAAAGCTATTTTCATAGCTCGTTGGAAGATAGCACCTACATTGATCAAGCCAAAAGGCATACGGTCATAAGAAAAGGTACCCCAACATGTAGTGAAAGTAGTTTTATACTTGTCAAGTCTTTTGAAACGTATTTTATTATGCCTTGAGAAATCGTCAAGAAGTGAAATCATTTGAGATCCTACTACTTGTTGTAAAATTAATTCCACATTAGGAAGATGAAAATTGTCTTTCACACATGCCCTATTCAAGGCACGGAAATCAATACATAATCTAATATCCCCTTTCTTCTTCCATACCAGGACAATATTTGAACCTCATTCTGAGTATTTAATAGGGAAAATTATGTGAGCAATTAAAATCTTCTCAACCTCTTTTCTAATCGTCACTTTAAGTATTGGATTTATCAGTTTTTATCTATGTCTTACTAGCTTTGCTTCTTCTTTGATAGGAATTGCATATTGTATTACACTTGGATCAAAACCACACAAATATTCATAGGACCATGCAAAGAAATCCTGAAATTCATGGAAGAGATCCATGAACTTTTGTTTCCCTTGTTCTAAACATTGAGCTCTGAATTTTAAAATCTTTGGATACTCTTGAGTCCTAATGTTCACAAGAATAGTCTCACCTATTTTTGTTTTTGAATCCACTTCTATGCTTTTCTTTCGATTCCTTACATCACTAGAAGAGAATGACCTTTCCAAACGGGTTAATCCCTTGGTAAATTTGTTATCTTCCAAGGATATGATTTCTTTATTTTTCAATAGCTCATTCTACAAGAAGGAACATATGGTTTCATCGTTAGAGAAAACTTGCCATGATTCAATGTTGTCTAGAAAATGAGAATGATATAGATATATAAAAGTAAAATATAGTCTTTTAGGGATGTTGGACAGGAATTTTGGATACAATTTTGATAAAATTCCTTAGTATAGAAGATGTACACAGAAGAAAAAGGAAGACTAGGGAGTGTGCAATTGAGGTGTGTCCAAAATTACAATGCACAGTAAGAGGAATAAAGAAGAGAGAAGGATAAAGTGGAGAATAAAGCAGGAGAAGAATGTGGGTGAAAAGGAAGGATGAAAACCTAACGTGCTAAATATAGAAGGAAGCAAAAAAGAAGGAAGAACAATAGTCATAGTGTAAAAGAAACATGCAGACAAAAAAGTAGGTGAAATTATCCCAAACAATAAGTTAACTTCATTTATCATGTATTGTAATAGGGTTTTTTGGGATGGGAAAGGTAGGGTTTTAATCCCTAGAAATTATGTATAAATATGTAATGGGTTGGGAGACTAGGGGTTCAGTTTCGTTGATTGTTGTTAAGGGAGAATCTATGTTAAGAACATGATGCAGAGAGAGAGAGATAGAAGTTTTCACTATAGAGCGGGTAGGCTAGGATAAAGGGAAGATAACCATGATGTATCTTTGTAAGGCAGACGCAAGCCTGAAGCAATTACCAAACGCATAATAAAGAATCCAATCGTTGTGGATGTAGCACAGAGTTGGGTGAACCACCTTAACTCTTGTGTTGAATGTCTTGTGTGTGTTTGTTCATGGATTATGTCTGATGCTTATTACATTAGATTTGTCTTATGTATACTCATTGTGAAATTATTACAGTCATGGGTTTATGTTGTAATATGGAATATAATGATAATATGAGTATGAAATCACTAAGTAGTTAATAAATAACAAAGATAAAACAATGTGCGCACAAAAAAATAAGTAAGAATGAACACCTCCCATTCCCTCACTACTGCATAAACCTGGTTCCTGTAGTCCCAATAGATACCATGGGTGAGACTTCATCTGCATGTAGATGATGTCGAAAGGGTCAGTGTATGAAGGGTTTTTTTGTTCAAGGATAACTTGAACCTAGGGTCTTACAACTGTGTGCAACACCAACAAATGGTTATGTTGTTGGGCCCCAAAATTTGTGATTGAGGGAATGTTTTGGAAGTTGACTAAGAAAGAGATATCATAATGGTTGGTGTTGGCCCTCGACCAAGTTTTGAGGAAACCTTTGTTAGGATTGGACCACTTTTGGACTTCGACAGGCTGGTCGAAGATGGAGCACCCATGCAGAGCTGAGATCGTGGATCTCACCAATTTGTCGGGCTATGTGGACCCAGCAAGGGGTTTTCTAGGGATTTTGGAATGGGTTATGGGATGTCATCCCATGGGTTTAACCATGATTAGGCCTTATTGTAAGGAATTGTAAAAGTATAAATAAGTAAGAATGTATGGTAAAAGTAGTCCATAGCTTGTAGAGCTAAGTGAAAGTATCTTGAGCGGCTTTGTTCCATGGAATGTATGTGAGTAAGGCTTTGTGCTTGATAGAGAAGTTGGCTATGTGCCTAGACCTAGTTTTGGAAGGAGGATCTGGTGCTCAATGCGCAGATCTCTTGTCCTATGTGAAGCTTGACTATGTGGCTTAGTGCACAGGAGTCACTGAATGTAAGAGATTGAAGAATAATAAAGAAGATGAAGCAGTTGGTGGACGTAGCCCCACACTGGGGTGAACCACATATATCTTGTGTCCTTGGTTTGCTTTGTGTTGTGTTTTTTATGTTATGAATCTATTGAGTGCTTTTATGTATGATAGATAGATATGTTGATGCTTAGTGATTTATGTATCTTAAAGATGAATGAATGTTAGATCTAACTCATTGTTGTGTGCTAAGTGGTTGAAGTGCTTAGCCTTTATTGTTACTATGTTGATCTATCTTTGGGTATGTTCTGTGATGTTAATAAAGCTAATGAACTAATGCATGTCACCTTATAAGTGTTTCTAGAATACTCTGCGAAGTGTTATTATCACAGATTTGTGTCCCATATTGGTTACAGACACCTGAGTCATGTAACCCACCCTGCTTCTACCTCGGGTGAGACTTTGAATTCTTCACAGGTGTTGTCAAAAGGGTCGGTAGTTAGGGTTTTGTTGGTGCGTTGTTGAGTGTCGAACCCTGGGTCTGCCCCTGTGCCAACAAATGGTTCTGTTGTCGGGACCTGAAATTGTGATTGCTAGGAACTTAAGTAAAGAAAAGAGAATCTATGTGCGTATATCTGTTGTTGAAGTGCATAGTACTCTACTTGACTTTTGAAGCTTTGTGCTAAGAAAAAAATATGATCTGAAGAAAAGAGGTAAGATCTTAAAAGAGGTAAAGCTTTGTTCTTTGACAAGAGAAAGATAAGTGAAAATGTTTGTTTCGAAAGCATGAATTTGAGTATGTTTAATAGATTATGTCCTAGTCTGAAGGCTAGGGCACGGTTGGAAGAAAGAATTGATCTAAGTAAAGCTAATAGAAATGAAGAAAGATATGTTATTCCTATTCATAGAAGGAATTTTTGGATTAATAAGTAGATGCATGAACCTAGAAAGAATTTTTGCAGATTGCAGGTCCAGCACTATGATCCTAGTGTGTAGTACAGAAGAGGTTAGGGAACATATAAAAGAAAAAGAGGATTGACATTGTGTTATAACTGCATAAGACCGAGACATCTTGCTAAGGAATGTCCTAGTACAGGTCCTATCTATCTTTGTTGTAAGATTGTTGGTCATGAGGTTGAGGATTGTCCAAGGATGATTGCTAAAGTTGAATGGATGAACATGAGACAAGAAAACTATGAAGGAAGTCAAGAGAATAGGAGAATGTTAGAGAATCATAAAGAGAAATAATCGGAGAAATCTATGACTATTTTATTACAGTTAAAAGAAACGATAGATGTTCACAAAGATGTCAGTTTACTAGAGATCCTGAAAGTAAAACAACGCATAAGTACAAGAATAGAATACTTCGACATAGACTGTGTCTTGGATGAGGAAACACAAGTGAATATATGACAAAAGACACTTGGGAAATTTTGGGAAAACCTATTGTGGTACCTTCATTGGGAAGGATAGGCTTGTTCAAGGGAAAGATGATAACCCTATGTGGAAGAGTTACTAATGTACCTATTATTATTCATGGAACATCGACTAAAGAGGAATGTGAAGTCATTAAGTTTGTTGAGAACAACGCCCCTTTCCCACTTTTATTAGGTAACACTTGGATTAAGAAGGATCAGATCAGAAGAAAAGCGAGGAAGAAGCTACAGAAAAGAAAAAGCAAGAACTAAGGGATTTCATAGCTAGAATAATAGATTGACTCATAGAAGAACGAGAGGATAAGTCGAAGAAACAGAACCAAGTAACAACGCAGGAGGAACAGAAAGCAAGAGAATTAGTTGTCAAGGTTGAAAAAATGCAAGAAGGTTTGAAGGACCTATATATTCAAGAAATAAGTATATCCACCCAGGAAGTATTAAGAGAACGGATATTAACTTCAGACCCTTTGAGAGCACATCAGCAGTGTGAAGCCACTACGCTAGGAGAAGATAAGAATAAGAATGGAAAGAGGATTCCAGAAACCGTTAGAGAGACTCAGATCACAGGGAAGAAAGCAAGGAAGATCAATAAGAAGAAATCTAAGATGGAAAAGCTATAGGAAGCTACAGAGACCAGATGGAAGACTTCATAGACTGGAACCTCACAAGAGGCAGGTTCACAAGATTTGAACCTTGTCAGAACAACAGGACCACGCAGAATGGGACTTCGCCCTGGAGAAGTTATATGACCGTCGGAGGCACCCTGACCATTAGAACGACGCTCTGGAATGGCTAGGAAATGAATTTATGGGTGGATGGGCCGCTTTTGGGACATTGAGACCGTGCCATAACGGATAGATTCACATTAATGGAACCATTCCTGGCCGTTGGAAGAATCTGTTATGAGGCCCCGCTTATTTAACCTGTCGGACATTGCATTGGGACCACTTTTTGCCAACTATGATTAACTAAGATAATAGAGAACTGATTGTGTGTCGAGTTATTTTATCAAAAACTAGACGTCGATGTTTGTTTTCCAACCCTACTTATCCATTCGCCTACCCTGACCTATTCATTTAAAAGTGAGAATGTCGGATGAACCTAGTGCTTTAGAGAAATTTCTTGAGGAAGTCCTCAAGAAGTTGATGGCTGATAAAATATTATCTGAAGGTGTACAAGCATCGTCGACTAGGCAAATGCAGGCTTTCCCTTCGACGGGACGTCGTTCTGGCCGAGTCAACCCCGTGACTGAGTAGAGAAGTAAGAATCATGGAAATATGGCTAATGCGAAGAAAATCCTGTCGATCTTACTAGACTATATACCACCTTTAACTGGCACAGTTAACCGTGATAGCATCCCACAAGACTATGAGTACACCCTGATCACCGTGTACATTCCCAAAGGAATACGTGTATTTGGGAGTCAGTTAGGACAGATCCCACTACTGAAGAACAATGACTTTAATCTAGGAGACAGGAAGAACTATGATATGCTAGCGCCCCACCACTACTTGACGAAGTCAACTGGGAAGAAGCCTCGTCTGGTCTCCCAGCCATGGATTAAGGGACTGGCGCAGTCCATTGTGTTAAACGTGATGAAGATTCCCCATTTTGGCCGCCACCAGGAGATTAACACTTGCGTTAAAATCCTCTTGTCGTGCTATCATGGTGGATACCTTTGGCTCGACCAGAGGATTACCATGGATCCGACGTTGATCGACCAGATTATCGTTGATCCGACATTGATGGCGAGAGGAAGCGGCATTTAAACGGTATGTCACCCATCCCTCTTTAGTTAGTAAATTCAATATTTAAAACTTAAGGAATGTGTCATGTTCTAGCGTGTTTTGTTCTAGATCTAGGTGGATATAGGGAGATCAGTTAGTGTCCGCACCTACCGATTTATCCGATAACACAAGCAAGATGCATTTTACATGAAATTGTGATGGCCCTAGTATTGAAGAAGTGATAAAACATAGGAATTCATTCAGTCAAGAGCATTGGAAAGTGATGATAAATTTGAGTTTACAAGGTCCATCTGGTGGAATTCGCTTAGTCATAACAAAATGATGGCACTCTCCGATGAAGAATTTGAAAAAGTATTCTAAGAAAAATCGTCTCATTCTAAAAGTAAAGAAAGAATCAAGGGTTTATTTTCATGTGGCAAGTCTATATTACAGGTTAATGGTTGTATTCATAAGGAGAAGGTTATTATTTCTATTAACCCTAATTGCATGCATAATTTTATCAATATTCAGTTGGTTAATAGACTGCAAATTCTTGCAAAGAATATCCAAAGCACACAGGTTGAGGGTGAAAATGTTCAAATTTTTAAAGATTTGAAGCTCAGTATGGATAAATATGTGTTGCATTCATATTTTTATTCTATGGATATGGATGAAGTGGATATTGTTTTGGGATATCCTTGGATAGAATCACTGGGTACCATTAATATTAATGTGCAAAAGAAGTTTATAAATCTTTGGTACAAGAAAAATAAAATTACATTGCAAGATGTGTCTCTTAGTCAGAAAGATGGGCCCATGGAGGCTAGCAAAGAAGTTATTGTCGAGTCTAAAATTGAATCAGAGGCAAAGTCTACAGAAGGAGATAAAGAAAAACTACAAGAAGGACATAATCAGGAAGCTAAGGAGGTCATTGACTCCAAGGCACAAAGTGTTGCATATTTGAAGAAAAAAGAACAGATTCCTACAGTTGTTGTATATCTCCATCCACATCATATAGAGAAACAACCGTCATCAAGGCAAGGGTGTGTGCATCAACACATTTATGCACCAGTAGGGCACCAGACAGGAAACCGATAAAGAGGTGCATGGAGGACTACCGGCACTACGAGAAGAGCTCGGGCTACATAAACAATCCCATGGAAACCCTGACATGATGCAGAGCAAGATCAGGGTGGAAAGGCAGCAGATGGACTTCATGTTCGACTGCCATTAGGATGGATGGATGGTCGTACTTGGTACCAGTTGGCTACATTTCTTAGTCGGTCATATTGTATGGTTTCTTCTCGTGTTTCGAGGACGAAACATGTGAAGGGGGATGGAATGTAGTATACCTAGGGAGGTAATATGGGGTACCTAGGGAGGTACCCAATGGGAACGTGGTTATGTATTATTAGTGGAAGTCATTTAATATATGAGAATGTGATCATTCAATGTAAGGTGGACTAGGTCCACTATATTAATAAAGGCCCACTATGGTAGTTAGATGTAATAAATGTGAGAAGGCTCTCTAGAAGGTTCCTAGGAGATAGAGAGAGCTATATAAAGAAGTGTAAGAAATGTAATGAAATAGAGTGAATAATATTGTGAATGTATCAAGCATTGCTTGAGGAGTGCATTCCTTCCTTAAGGAATAATATATGGTGTTACCATACCTCAAGGGTTTTGACTATTTCTTGTGTTCATTATTTTGGTGAATGGTTTGGTGTTTATTATTGGGTTATTGTTGAAGTATATTTGCATATCTATTCAGGTATTTAACACTTTATGAACCATATACCTTTTTTTCTTTAAACTATCAAAGTGTTCCCTTTATATGAAACTTTGCATGCCTCCGGGAGATGCAATATGTCAAGCCAAAGAATACATGATTGCTATGATAAATATTATTTTTTTGTGAGTCTTTTGATGTTATACTTAAAACATGATCTCAAATATAAATTTTTAATACATGTGATGAGGACATAATTGTGTAGAGAACCATAACTTCATATGCATTAAGCCAACAGTGGTTACCATATGATAATTAATTTCTTTGATACCATGCTTGAGGTGATAATATAAATTGAAACCAAGACATGTTATAACAATTCTATAGCATCATGTTGAGAAATTGAATGCCATGCAAAACTGTATAATATCAATGCTCTTTCCTAGGGGACCCCACCTATTATTTAAACAAAACAAAAAAATTGAGCAAGTTATAAGTTTCACAACTTTTTTTGAATGTGTTGGAATAGGTGGATGAAGTATGATTCAACACATATCACCCACAAATAGATGGTCAAACTGAAGTGGTCAACAAGTGCCTAGAAACCTTTTGAGATGTTTTGCCTCTAAAAAACCACAATAATGGGTACTGAATTCATGAAGATTGAGAAGAGTACAAATGGTCATGCATTCTTAGAGAATATACTAGAGGTAAATACTGGGACGCAGAGGAGACTGGAAAACTAGCATAGGCATAGGGACATTTCTACTTGCAGGGGCAGACAGAGAAATGTTTATGCAGGAGGGGAAAAAATGCTCATGAATAAACGAGACAAAAAATCAGCTATGGACAACTACCATAGTGATTAATCCTTTCACTCTTATACCACTATTACAATAATCTATTCATCAACAATTAAAAAAAATATGCATTATCCACCACTATAGTTCCTCCAATATGCTACGACTGTGAGAAGAATATAGTGGCAAAGACAATGCTAGGTAATCATCACCCTTGGCCAAATAATAACCTTGTATTATGAAATTGTGTGGCATGTTAAAAGTGTCGGTGATCTCAAGCTCTAAGGTGATCCGTCACCGTTCTCAAGGTTTGAACCTCGGTGGATGAAGCCCAAAAGATTTCATAGCAAGATCTATAGCTGAAATTGTTGTTGAACAATGTATTGTTTAGAGCCTCCTCCCAACAATGGCATGCATGTGTTCACTTGTGATTCAAACTATCATTGGTATCATTTTTTTCATCTATCACTCCATTCTCTCTTATCATCTGTATTTTATAATGCACGAGAAAATGCAAAGGAGCGCATATTTTATCTATAATACTTTTATATCATGAGTTTTTCTTCTACAAGTTGTGACATGTGTGTTGTGTGATTCATGAGTGGAGTTTGAATAACATTTCCTAGCATTCTCTTCCCCACTATATTCTTTTCATGATGATATTGTAGGGTCTTGGAGGAACTACAGTAGTGGATAGTACATATGTCATTTTAACTGTTGATGATTATACTATTGTAACAGGAACAATGAATTCCCATCACATGATGGTGGTATAATACATCTTATCATGGAGCTACCAAAATGACCCTATATGAATTTTTTTATGGCCAAAAAACATCGTGAGTCACTTCATATTTACCAGGCACTTCCAAGGTTCATGTAGTGGATCGCACACTCCACACTAGAGAAGCCGTTATCCACATACTAAAGGACAATTTGGTTATGTATAAAAATAGAATGAAGCAACAAGTAGATCAACATCACTCTAAAAATTATTTTTCAATAGGGGATTAAGTGTTTCTTTGACTTGGATACTAGAGACAAACATCTCAAACAAACATCTTAATCCTCAAATAGGATGAGTCTTAATGCACCTTAATCTCAAACAAACATCTGAATACTCTAAAAACATCACTCAAAGACAAAACACCTTAGAAAAATTGTATGGACCCTTTGGGGTCATCCATCACATTGGAAAAGGGGCCTACAAATTGGATCTTTCATCCCACTCCAAGACTCATCTAGAAGGCTTCATTCGGCTTCAGTTGGAAGTAGTATTGGATACTAGAGAGTGCCAATTTCTCCAGCACATGATATGCACAATAGCCTTTTTGTTGTTGTCATAGGTTTATTGACCCTAAATATAAACTATATAATTTCTATGACTTTTCCAAGAAAGGTCCAAGATCGATTGCACTCATAGCTCAAAATAATGGCTAGAGTAGACTTTGGCATGAATGACTCAGACATCTAAATTTCTAGAGCTTTAAATTGATGGTGAAACACAACATGGTTACTAGATGATCCGAATTTTATGAGCAGAATGAAATGACTACAGATTATTAACAAAGGGATTAACACAGAATAATAGAGATACAGTAAAACTGGTTTTCAATTCAATAAGGAAATAAGCTGAAACTGTAAAATGCAGCGGAAAACAAGCTTGCTAGAATGGTGGCGGCTTATCTCTGAGAAGAGATGTGATGGTTGCACTGATTCGCAAGAAGATGGTTACAATGAGGCTCTGAAGGCCTTTACAGGAATTTCAAAAACCATATACATCCAAAAACCTAACACTAGGAGATGAAGTGCCAAAAGTCATGTGGGCCCCATTTGAGTAAGTCGGTACATCAACTTCCTGGGGTCATAACATTTGCATACGATCTCTGTTTGGGGCACACGATAGCTCATTGGAAAGGTATCGTCGAGGAGATTCATTTTGGGGGATCAATTAGAGCCTTTTTCTATCGTTGAGAATCTCTATCTCGAAAAACCTTCATTTAGGCCCTCAAAATGGCATCGAAAGTTAAAAACTGCTAAAAATAGTAAATTACCAAAATTGCCAAAAAACTGTTTTGAGCCAGTTGGAAAAGGTGGGTGGCCATCGACATCCACCTGGATCAATTCTCCATCCTTAGGAAGAAATGGTTTCCATTTCTTTGATTTCCCCTATCAGATGAGGAATTTTTTCTTGAATTTGGCCCCAGGTGAGCCACTTGCCTTGGTACAGGAGTTGCCCTGCTTTGATGACTCGATAAAGCTGGATCCTTTGCTATCAAGTGACCTTGATCTATGTGTCCACAATATGATCATTGGATGCTTGATGTATATAGTTTTGGTTCATCTTTGTTGGTGTCAATTGTTCTGCTACTTCTGAGGTGTCCAATAATGGTGGAAAATAAGGGCAAAGGAGATCCACGTTGAACACTGGGTGTAGGCAAAGGAAAGGAGGAATGTTGAGCTCAAAATCATTATGCCCCACAGCCTTGGTGATGGTGTATGGACCATAACAGAGTGGGAAAATCTTCTCATGGGATCCTGTAAGGCGTTCTTTCTGCAAGTGCAACCAAATTTTTTCACCCACCTGAAACTTATGTGGCACCCGATGTTGATCATGGTGTTGCTTGTACTTGTCATTGGAATTTTGTAGGATATATTGAACCTATTGGAGGATGTGCTATATCCACTCAATGAACCAGGTGGCTTTTTCAACTTTAGTTGGATCAGGAGATGAGTCGGTCGAGGTGATCGCAAGGGGAAGTGTAACATCTATTGGACCCAATGGTTGGAATCCCAACCCCACCTGAAAGGGGTTGTGGTCGGTTGAGCTATGCAAGGTTCGATTGTAGCTATGTTGGACATAGGGAAGGCTCTCATCCCATGTGCGAGGGTGCCTGGAATTATACATGCGAAGTATATTCACAATCATTCAATTTACAACCTCGGTTTGGCCATCTATCTAGGGGTGGAAGGTCGTGGATTTGGTGAGATTGGTGTCCAGCAGTGACCAGAGGCTCGACCAGAATGTGTTGAGAAATCGATTGTCCCGATATGAGACAATGTTTTTTGGGATTCCAAAATGTACCTAGACTTGTTCAAAGAAGAGCTTGGGAGTGGCCTATGTTGTGATGTTCTTCTTGCAGGCAACCAGAATCTCCATCTTAGAAAAGTGATCAACAACCACAAAAACACAGTCATTTCCCCACTTGGTCAATGGGAGGCCCAACATGTAGTCCATTGAGATGGATTCCCATGTCCTGTCAGGAGTAGGAAGAGGGGTGTACAGACCCTATTTCTTAATGGTCGGTTTGGAAATAGCGTAGGTGGTGTAGGACCTGATATACTTGTTGACCTCTTGTCGAAGTTTCGGCTAGTAGAAATTTTTTTGTAGCATCGCCACTGTCTTTTCGACATAGAAGTGTCCTTCCACCCGACTATAGTGGGCTTCCCAGAGCATCTTCGCTCGCTCGCTTGATGGAACACATATATGGGCCAAACAACACAACAACCCATCCTGAAGATGGAAATTATCGACAACTATGTTTGCACCCAACATTTAGTAGGTGGTGGCTAAGTCTGGGTCTGTCTCATAGAGTTGGGGCCATCCAGAGGTCTCATGGCCACAAGAGTATATCACTGTGGTGAGTACCGCAACTGGCAGTTTGTTGAGGTAATCAGTGACGCGGTTGGTGCTTCTTGTTTTATACTTGATGTTGAGGTGGAATTGTTGCAAGTATGTGGACCACTTTTGATGGAAATCATTCTGCAATTTTCCTTGTGTCTACATGAACTTCAATGGCTTATGATCATTTTGGATGACTGTCTCCTTCTGAAGAATGTAATGTCTCCACTGGCGTCAAGATTGCACAATGGAGTACATTTCTTTGTCGTAAGTAGGGTACTTACAGACACCATCTGATAGTGTCTCACTATGATAGGCCATGGGATGGTCGTACTGAGTGAGAGCGATGCCCACAGCATAGTCTGAAGCACCTGTCTCAATCTCAAAGGGTTATTTCGGGTCTGGTAGTGAAAGTCTTGGGGCTGAGCACAAGCGCTGCTTCAAATCATCGAAATATTGTTGTTGGGACCGGCCCCACGCAAATTTTGCCTTACCACCACCCCTAGTTATTTGACTGAGGGCCCATGCAATATGGGAGAATCCTAACACGAACCTGCGGTAGAAATTGGCAAGGCCCAAGAAGCTCCAAAGCTCAGTGAGTGTGGTTGGGGTTGTCCAGTCATGGATGACTTGGATCTTGGTTGGATTCACATGTATTCCATGTTGATCAATGATCTAGCCCAGGTAATGGACCATGTCCATGCCGAAGGAGTATTTTTCCAAGTTGGCGTATAGCTTGTGCTATCGCAGGGTGTGCATAACCTACTGAATATGATGCAATTGTTCGGCCCAAGTCTTGTTGTAAATGAGAATGTCATCCAGATACACCACTACAAAAGTATTGGTGAAGGGTCGCATGATATTTTCCATCATCCTCATGAAAGTGGTTGGAGCATTTTTCAAACCAAAGGGAATAACCAACCATTCAAAAAGGCCTTCCTTTGACTTGAAGGCGGTCTTCCATACATCTGTTTGTTCTATTAGGACCTGGTGGTAGCCAAACTTCAGATCAATATTACTAAAGTATTTGGCCCCCATGAGTTGATCAAGGAGGTCGTCGATTTGGGGAATTGGGTACCATTTTCTGACTGTGATTTTATTCAGAGCCCAGTAATCAATGCAAATTTGCCATGTTCCATCTTTCTTCTGTACCAGCACGATTGGTCTCCCGCAAGGTGATGAGCTGGGACGGATGAGCCCCTTGTGGAGCATTTCTTGGATCTATCACTTGATCTCCTCATTCTCTAACAGAGAGCGGAGATAGACTGTCCCAATGGGTAGTGGTGCGTCGGGGGTTAGATCGATGGGGTGCCTGACCTAGAAGTGCATAGGTACATCGGTAGGTGAGGATAAGATATATGAGTATTCTTCCATGACCTTATCTACTTGCTTCTACTACGTGGAGAGTTCAGTCGCAGACACCCTCGATGTGGTTGTGATATTTCGCTCATTCTGAGAGTGAATCACGAAGAAGACAAACTTCCCCGTATGAGATATGACCTTCCTACATTGCTTAGTAGAGATCAAGGAAATAGCACTAGGTGGGACTGCCTCGGGTATCCTGTACAATTTCCTGTTCAAAGTAATAATAACACTACGAGGCCTAGACTGATATATAGCATGACGTTTCCATAAATAAGGTTGGCCCAAAATAACATCAAAAACTTCGAGAGGAGAAACATCACACAATACCTCATCTTTGAAGGGATCGATGTCATACGACAATCGGCATTGTTGGCTGATGCAGAGATTTATTCCTTGGCGAAACCATCCAATGGTGTAGGTTTGGGTGCGGCGTTGTCAGCAGGGCCAGCCGCTTGAAGACCTCTACTAAGATGAGTTTCTTATGGCTACCTCTATAAACAATGAAGTGTAGCGGGGTGGATTTTACCCACATCTGTGAATGGAAGAGGCACTCTCCTTTTTCTAGCTCGTCTGGTTCACCAGGATGGATCTTAGTGGTAGCAACAATGGCGTTGGGTTCCACGTCAATGATCTGTCTTCCCCTTTCTGGTTCTAACTCAGAATCACAACCCACATCTGACTCAGAGGATTTCACTTCGGCCACCAGTGACTGCTTTGAGTGGAAGTCAGCAGTGTTATGCTAGGGGCTCTTATGGAAGTTGCACCACTTCCCAGTATCTTTATTTGTATTTCCGGTGTCCTTTTTTTCTTGCGGCTTGGATTGGTTGTCTTTATTTTGTCCATCTTTTCTCTATCCTTTTTTCTGTGGGTTGGGGCCGCCCTTTCCTGGATTTTGTTGTGAGGGGTTCCCAGGCCCAAATTGTCGCATCTTTTGTTTGAGCTTCTGCTCGATTTTGACGGCATATCGGTAGGCCACGCCCAAGGATGAGATGTCCAAAAATTCCATTTCGGTCTAGATGTATCTATGCAGAGAACCGATATACTTGAGCACCAGATGTCACTCTAAATATTTGATGCCCAGCTTGGTGCGCAAGGTATGGAAGATATTTGTGAAATCTGGCAATGCTTGGTCTCTTTCTTGCCACAGTGTGATGCATTTGGTATACAATTCGTCATAAATTCTGACAGGGTAGTATTGTTCCTTAATAGAATCCCTGAAGGATTCCTAGGTGGTTGTGACTGTAAATAATGAGGGTTCCTCTGTTTCATTTTTCTCATAGAAAGTTTCCCACCAATCTTTGACATGGGGAAAGGCTTTGAGGAGCGCAAAAGTAATCTTTTCTCTATTCTAAAAGTTATGCACAGAAAAATGCCCTTCTAGTAGATTCAACCACTTGTCTATAGCATATGTGTCTCTCTGACCTTCAAATATAGGAATATCAAATTTTATTTGTACCTTGAAGGGGGCAACGCCTACGCTCGAAGAAGATGTGTCACCTGTTGGTAGTCGCCAAAGGATTTGCACGAAACTATCCATCATCTCGTTCCTTTGTTGTGTGAGGGATTCTTCAAGAAAAATTTTGAAAGGATCTCTTGTCCCATCATATTTATTTTCACCTACCATGAGATGTCGCTTGGGCGTGAGAGATATTTTTTCCTCAAGAGAAACAAGCTCGAGACCCAATTATTTGTACTCCAACCTCATTGGGGACATGCATTAAGATGACAAGGAGAAAACTTCTTTGATACCACTGATCTGGACTTTATGAGAAGAAAAAAATGACTACAGATTATTAACACAGAATAACAAAGATACAGTAAAACTGGCTTTCAATTCAATAAGGAAATAAGTTGAAATGTAAAATGCAGCGGAAAACAAGCTTGCTAGAATGGTGGTGTCTTATCTATGAGAAGAGATGTGACGGTTGTGCTCATTTGCAAGAATATGGTTACAATGAGGCTCTGAAGGAATTTTTACAATAAACAGGAATGTCAAAAACCCTATACATCCAAAAACCTAACCTTAGGAGATGAAGCGCCAAAATTTATGTGGGCTATGTTTGGGTAAGTCAGTTTGAATAGCCTTCATAGTTTCTTCTATTCTTGGCATAGGCTCTATAGTTTGCAACTTTGTGACCAAAATTGTTACAGTAATAGCATAAACTAAGAAAAATATTTTATACCTGGATGTAGGGGATATTTTGAATGGTGTTGCTCTTTTGAATCCTTCTTCTTCTTGAGATGTTGTTGATTGTTGGTTCTACATTCTAAATATTCTTGGTGGTCTAGTTCCTCAGTGATTTTCTTCTTGAGAACCTGTGACTATTTCTAAATAGATGTTTTGTTGTGCTTCATGTTTTGTTGTCTTGGATCTTGAACCTTGCTCAGTATGCATCTGGTTGTATCATATCCTAGACCTGTCTTAGTATGGAATTTGACTGTTGATTATGTCATCCAATATTTTGGTGCTATTCTACTGCATATATTTCTTCTGGAGATCTTTTATTAGGGTAACTATTTCTACTTCCAAGATTTCAATCATCTTCTCTTTATCTTCTAACTGTTTTCTGAGTATTTCTTCAATCATTTTGTCTTCTTCTACCTGGATATTTAAGTTTGTGATTATCTGCTCAATTTATTCTGAGTTGTAATTTTGAGATCATTCTTTCTTCATTAACTCTTCCTTTAGTGACTTGATTTTCTTCTTCTTTTTTCCCTAGTTCTTCTAAGTCCCTAATCAATTCTAATCTGAGATCAACATTGTTGATACTGAGAGGGGGGTGAATCAGTATCAAGTACAATTTAAAACCTTTTTCAACTTATACTTAAACCATTCAACTATATCCAATGAGCAATGAACAATAGTATAAG
>JZKD02S0333851.1:3367260-3393261 GCA_000966675.3 Picea glauca
GTGTATGTGTGTGATTGTTTATTTCTTACTGCTCATTATTGGATAATAATTCTACATTGATATAACATTTGAAGAAAAAGGATTATAATTACGCTATTACGGATTCACCCCCCCTATCAGTAATCCAACAATTACAACGGAATTTTCATTTCCTTTTGTGGATCTATTGAGGTGGAGAGGTGCCACTCTTGGAAACAATTGGATAATAGTATAGCATGGTAGAGAAATCCAGAATAATAGGCAACTTATAAGTCTTCTTTTCTTATGAAAAAGAAGTTATAGAGCTACCTTTAGTGGTGACTCTACCAAGATTAATCTAGGAAAAATGTCAACTTTTAACGATGGCCTAGATGATCAGGTGATAACTAGGTTAGATTTTCTATGATGAGATATTGGCACATAAGAGTTTGGTGGTAAGGCTAGCAAAAGTGGGTTGAGGGGTTTATTATTAGAAAATATGTGTCATTTTCCCATTTCTTAACATTTTAGGTAGACTTGTAGTGCCTGAGCCTATAAGTCACATTTGTGAAGGCATCTTCACTTCCATAACTTTTATATGCTAAAACCTTGAGTAGTTTTTTAACATGAGTTGTATTACTCTTTGTCAACATTATATGTATTAACAAAAGCGATTCCATTGATTATGTTTTGTTGTTTCTAAATTAACCATCTTCTTACACGTGTATGATATCATAGACTATAAAAATAAGAATTCACTGAATCTTGGTGATATAACTCAATGCAAAGAATGTAGTTATCACATCCTATACAAGAAACATACTAGAGGAACTAAGATTTCTCATTAATGAACTAAATTGTATTCATAGGATTACATGATGTAGTTATTTTGAGCTTTTATTCTACTTATCATTTGGAGTGTGTCATTGCATGGATTCTTCTCTTAGTTTGTAGTTTAAAGTAAGAATTTGAATAAATAAAAAATTAAAGTGAATAATGATTCTTTCAGTTCAAATAGAATTTAGAAAAATGATGAATGAAAAAAGAGCATTTATTTTTCCCACAACTTATAACTTCACAATGCATTTACAACTAAATCATACTCTCTCATATTCATCATGATGAGAATGTTAAATTTGGTCTTTATTTAGTGTATGAGTATCCTTCTATCTATCTATGAATACTTGTGTCATGGTAATACAGTTTTCTCAGAAATATTATTGACCAATTTTGATTGCACGTTTGTGCAGTTGTTCAATTTAAAGCTCAGTAAGATCGTTTTGTAAATGTTATGATGATAATCGAGGGCATGATTTGGGACATTTTTGGATTTGGAGATGGATGTTAATGTATTATTTTGATGTTACAATATAGAAACTTGTAAAATGACTTTTTAATTGAGTCATGTCTTTATTTCTATTTCATACAGATTTTAAGCTAGTTTGAAAATCATTGTAATACTATCTAAAGTAGATTACTTGGTAAATGTCTTATTACTTATTAAATGTCTTATTGTACTTATGTCTTCGATTTTTTTTAGGAATATAATTGTAGATCTATAGATGGATAAGAAAACATTGTATTTTTTGGCTTTTTATTCAGAACCATAGTCTATTTAGTCTATTTAAATGATGCAATATTTTATTTTATCCTATAATGATATATAGGAAACAAAAATTGATACAATACCTCATGAGCAATCTCTCTATAAAAAACATATGATTTCAATTGCTATATACGTATTCACTTTAATCCAAGTTCTTTTCCTATCGAAGCCCAAGCACCTTGAAAAATTCGTCAATATTGAATTTAATTTATGGATGACTCTTTCTATGCACGTTTTCAATAATATCTTTCATCCACAAACCCATTGATTGCAATTTGTTTAAAATTGAAAACACCAAAAATATCAAACTTCAAATCGCTTCCTCATTGCTTAGCTCTTTTTACTATAACGTCACAAGGACAAGTTCTTCCTTAGACACTCTGCAAACATTGTTTCATGTAGTTGAGGATGAGAGCTGACACGAGAGAGAGCGCCCATTTCCCATGTCAATTCATGGCCTTGGCTTGGGGAGTGGTGGTGTCATTAGGTTACCTTTTTTTCATAGGAAATATTTCAACAATAGTCATTCCATGTAAATTGTTCATAAAGCTAAGTACAATCTCTATTATATGTATGTGTTTTGTTATGTTATAGTTTCAAATTTTAAATTCATTATATAATGTTTGAATTACAAGTAATGGCATGTTGTAGAATAAGTAATGGCATGTTGTAGAATTAGTGACAAATTTTAGTTGCATCGTGGGTAAATTTCTTCTAGTTAGTTTTCCATTCCCTTAAGGAATGGAGAGAAGGGGTGAATGAATATTTATATTTTACACCTACCTTGTCATTAGATTCATTGGTTATTTGTGACTTTCAAGGTTTATTTTTTTTTTCTACTTTCATGTATGTTTCTTTGATATGTGTTTATTTATTAAATTAGTAAATAAAGGAACAATAAAAGAGGCATAGGCACTCATTTGGTACACAAGATTTAATAGACATCAACATTTTCATTAGGTGTGAAAATGTCATAATACATAGACCAACTCCAAATTGTGGCTTTTTGGCTCAAAAACTCCCTACAAAATACAAAGGTAGAAGAACATTGCAATCACATAGAGGGCCCTACCCCATCCCACTCTCATCTTGATGATCACTTGTGAGGACCTTGCATTTCCATGGTCCTCAATCATGATACAACTTTTTGTTTCATCATCATCATTATCATAGCTCCCAACCAATCCAATAGGCTTACTTGAGTCTCTAATCAAATAATCCTCTTTCACACTACATGAAGCTTATGCTACCCTAAAGACTTATGTAAATATGTGTCCCTTCTTCCTAGACACTGGTATATTTGTCATATCCAACACCTTTTTCAAGAGTGTATACCCATCAAGCCCACACAACAGTGGCACTAGATTCCCCATCTCCACAAACATGCATTGTCTCTCCCTTACATCCCATAATTCCTTTGTTAGTCATATATCAAAAAAGTAAGACATTTGAAATACTCAAGAAAGAAACCTAAAAGTTTTTTTACCTCCCATGTGTTATAATGCCTTATCTTCATCACACCGCTCTTCGAGGACTACAACCTAGCCTTACCCATTTGGAGGTCTCCACCATAACTACAGGGCTTTGTTGATCCCCCTACATCCCTCCTCGACAACACTTGCGAGTGTCTAGCTACCTTCATAATGGGTCACTGCTAGATGCTCCATCAATTAAACATCTCTAACAAGGGATTGAACTTGATCATATGGGATGTCGATCAATGGAATAACTATAATCTTGGTCAATGTTACAAGGATTAATTGTAAACTAAGATAGATATTCCAATGGTTGGTTCAACAAAACAAATCTACAAAATGTGTCGACCATTGTGAAACGATGCTTGATTGTGCAACCTTCCTTTTGTCTTTTAGTGCTTTAAACATGAGAATAAAGCACACCAATTGTATTATTTAACCACTATGACAATAAATAGAACTACAATGATAAGACACACACATTGGAAACAAAATTTACCCTAGAAACACGATATGGGAAAACCAACCAAAAATGAAGGATGATGCCTTTCGTCTTCTTATATTATGGAGATTACTATACAAATTATGGAGTTGTCCAAGATTACCACGAAGCCATGAGACATTATGGTCTTATACAATCCTCTACAATATAATTTTGTCTCTCTATTATATTAGATTATCCTCCACACTTGTGCTCATACTATGGAATAGTTGGTAGCTAATGGAAAAGTGGACCCTTTTCTCTCCTACTATGTTTTTGATAACTAAAATTAGGGTTAGGATTGGGGTTTCAAAACCCTCTTGGAAGCTCCATAACACTTATATAAGTCTCTTGTGGATTTATGTATGTTACTAATTCCCCATATTCAAATTATGGTGAACTGACATGGTCACCACTTGGACCTGGGAGGAATATTTGGATTGTTACCTTGCCAAGACAATAAATTTTTCATATGAACTCTATTTTGCAAAAATAAACCATTGTTGGAAATCTATCAACCCATAGAATGAAAAACAAAATAGCACATAACCTAGGTCCTTTTTGTTTGTGACCACAAAACTTCACTTCTTTGGTCATCAAATGGAGGATTTACCATTTTGGTTTGTCAATGTGATTTTAGGTTCTTTTCCAAACTAGTCCCAAATGCAATATTCCCTTCCCTAAAGTATCAATGAAGTCATGTGATAAATGTCTAGATCAGTTTTGGATCATGCCTCCCCAATTTTGGAGGATTATGGTCCCAAAAACATTTAATTTTGAAGGAGATGAGGAAACAATTCCCCCACTTTCTCCTTGGAGTACCATTTGGCCTTGGTTGGTAAATAAGCCTTCAGTCCCACTGCCCAAAAAAATATTTGAATATTCTTAGTCATTATGAAATTTTTCTACATAAATCTATATTTTAGTTATTATGTGTGTGCATCTAGTGTCAAATAATTTAACAAATCTTTTATGCAAGGTAAGACTTGGCCCTCTTCATCCTCATTGAGCATTAATGGCTCATAGAGTTTCAATTTATCTACATTTACTATAAATTAAATGCACATATAAAATGGAAGACTAAGTTTGTAAGTGTTACTTCTCAAACTCATGCCCCGGGAAAGTCTTGCCCTGTAAGGGGGAGCTTAGGGAAATGAAACAAGCAAACTGCCCATTGTCACCTTAGTGACCTTGATTCTACTCTTCTAGGATAGGGTCTCTAACCTAAGGAGGGATTTCCTATATGTCCAACTAAGTGCTATCGTTGCAAGTAAAGAGGGTATGGGAAAAGACTAAGTTGACTTGGTTGACTTCTAAAAGTGATGGTTCTCAATATGAATTAGAGAAGGCAAGTGTTTGAAACTATTTGCAAGAGACATTCAATGGACCATTTGACCAATGATACTCAAGGTATGATATTCTAAGTATAAGACACCCAACCCCCTAAGTACATTTTTAAGGAATGAGGTATTAAATTTTCTCTTTTCCTTAACCATCTCAAGTTCTCTTCTCAAGGGCACCATCATCTTCTACTCATCAAGAGATTTCCAATTACTGTAACCACACTCAAAACAAAGCTTGAGTTCAAAATTTACATCCATTTAAAGGTCCAAGGCCTTCTTTAACCATAAGTTACTTCATTTCCACATGGCTTCTACCACTTGTGTCATCCAACATGGAACTGATGTGGCACCTACCACCAGTCCCATCGAATCCTCAGCCTATCTGTCCCTCTAAATCAAGGACTCGAGTTCATTCGAAGCATTCCTTCGTCGTCGGAGATCTTCTCCATTGGATTCATATTCCACCCCAACTAGCATACTCCAAATATACACTTTCCAACATATATGTTGGTCCTCAGAGTCAGTATCAACGGCTTCAATTACTTCGGAGTCTCCACTTGCGCGACGATTAACTCCCGCCTTCTCTATCTCGTGATAAGAAATCAATTAGGACCCACGGATATCTATGGATGGGATTAAATCTCATCATCTTCATGATCGACGAAACTTATCCATGTTCAGAGTCCCTCCCGTCGGAGTTCACCCATTCTTATCACTCATACCACCCCGACAATCCCACTCCAATGGCACTCCCTTCATCAAATCTAACAGTCCTCGGAGTTCAACTCTTCTCAGAAGTTAAGGACTTTAAATCCTCTTATACTGTTCAAACCTTGCGTTGATCAATAGCTAGGGTTAATTCATGACCTCTCATCGATCTACAATCTAGATCTCCTCTTGGAGCCTCCTTCATCGGACTCCCATATCAACCCCACACTCGGTCATCCCGATAGAAGTGCCATCTGATCAACAATGGATATTTATCCTCCCTGGATCTGATGATCGAAAATTAAGGGAGACTATCCAAAGTTCTAATCCCAACAGGGACTCATCCTCGTCCACTTGACAAACCAGGTACCAACACTTGTCGTCCTCCACGATACGTCGACTACCACACTGGCATGACATCTCACATCGATGTCATCTTCTCTCTCTTTGCGCATATATGATAATTCATGGAACCATGTTCCCCTCACTCAACCTCAACGGTTGAGATTCACAGGATCACCCTCGGTCGAGTTTAGGATGGTCGATGACTCGGAGTGTTCTTCATCAGAGTCTCTCATAAATCTCATGCACCAACACTCTGAAGACCATGCACTCCGACCAAATTGTGACCGACATCTATGATATAGGATCCATTGAGACCTTTCTCTGATGGATCCAACAGCTCCTATTCACTCAGAGGTTCTCCCATCGGAGTCCTGCACAACCATGCTCCTAGGCACTCCAATGACTACGGCCTATGACGAAGGGCTAGGATCTGATTGTTACATCGATTCAATGGTTGTGATTCCCTCAGGCTTAAAACATGGGTTTTCTCCAAGAAAACAGTTTGATCTCGGACTTAACCATTTTAGAAAGTCTTCCAAGTATTTTCTAAGTCTTGTCAGGTCTTTAGGAGCTCTCGCCTTGCTCTGAAAAATCACTTAGGCATTCACTCTTCGCCACTTAAGTGGAGATTTATGTCTCGTGAAAACATTCAGCTTCAATATAGGGGTTTCACAGGGATTAAATCTCTATGACCACATAGAGATCTCCCTCAGACACCAAGGCATTCCTTCACCTATCTCAAGGTACCTATGTCCATTTCTTCTAGTGAGGATTCAAATCCCACGACCATTCAAGGGCTTGGAGTCCTTTATTTTTTCAAATCAGGAAAATATATTAGGATTAATAGCCCTCTCTGGCCTCCCTCGGGCCACTATTATGGTTAACGTTTCATCCCTTCGAGGAGGAATATTATATCACTTCCTTCCTCTTGAACCTCTCACTTGTCTCTTATAGATCTGGTCCCCTTACTCAAAAAACCTTTCTACCGCCATATGCATATGGCTATGCACTATAGAATCATAGTCCCATGTTTATATTCTTTAATATAGAGAAACATAGATATCTCATACTTCGTTTACAATTACATGTGCAACTTCATTATTATTTCAAACACATAGACTTACAATAATATAAGAATTCAATCCTTCAACACGCATAACCATTCACGGGTACAATTACAGGATACAACCATCCATACAATTTCTCTTTTTCTTCAAGTTCAATAACTTGCCAAAGAAGTAAATATTAACACCATTAACCAGGAATACATATTTTACATCACAACTACAGACACAATTCACTAAGTTTTGATCCAATTAAACAGAGTATACAAATACTTATTTGTTCACAAGTGTATCTAGCCAACTGACTATGGGTGTTCGCTTTTCCACTCAACCATAGGCTCTGCATGCTCAGTCACTTCAACAGCAGGCCACCCCCATGCGAGTCCATGATACCACCGAGGGATTCTCTCACTATTGACTCATCGTGTCAAGAAAATAACTCGGGAAGTTACTCTCCTCCACTTCTCTGGCAACAGTAGAAGTCTCCCCCTCTTCCTAATGAGATCAGGACCTCCACAAGGTTTATCATGTTACTTCCCAACTAGATTTCCTTTGCACCAGAGAGTCCCTTCATAGATTTATTGTCCCTCGGCACCCTCTCCTTCCAGTGTCAGTTTCTTTCAAGCCAGCATCAAGCTTGCAGCCCTCTTTTGCTCAAGTCAGGAAATCCTAGGGTCTTCTTTGTTATACCTTGATCATTCTCCTCCTAGGCACACTTCCCAGGTCTATTTTACTCATATCTACACCCTGGAGTGTCCTCTGCTCTTCATAGTTGTTTTCTTCTGCTACATGAGTTTCCTCTTTTTCCAGCATGGCCTCCTGCTCAAACTATCTTTACCACTTTCTTTGTGTCTACACATCATGCCTCCAAGTTGTTTGTTGCTAATTTGTCTTGCAACATTCATTATTTATCGAGTCTTCAACAGACCTTTACCTTTGTGTGTTGTTTCTCTATCTAGCACTATTTTTCCCCGGTCTTCTCTCAGACCTGAAACTCAGATACTGAACTCTTTTTCTATTATTGTTTTTATACACAATCAATCTTCTGCCTCTAGAATCTGAAATTTCCTCGAGTTCATATTTCCCTATGTGCATTTGAGGCCCAAACTCCCTTCAAGTTCCCTCTCTATCTCTATTACACGCACATGTTCCTTCTCTTACATGCACCCATGTATTCTTATCTTGCATGCCCCACACAGGAAGGTTCTCGACATGTCCTCTCTTTCTTCTGTTAGAAGTCAACTCATGGGTCAATCATGGGAACTCGTTTTGGTTGTGGATCTTGGTTTTGTTCCTGATACAGAGGTTTGTTTTAGTCGTGTTTGGATCCCATTTCATGACGGGGGTGTGGGGGGAATTCCCCCCCCCACTATTATCGCCAATGGAGCCCCCACTGGTAGGGGATTCAGGGGCAGCACCCCTGAAGCGAAATATTGGGAAAACTTTCCTTGTAAAATATTGTAATTTCGTAGTCAATATGGATTGTTCATTATAAGGTCACAGACCTGAGGTAGAAGTTATGTTAGGGTTTTTTTCCCTCGAAGGAAACCCTCTTTTCATGAAGGAATTGTATTGTGGATGTGTATGTGTGTGATCATTGTATTATGAGAGATGAGATTGTGAGAGGAACAAGAGAAATTTATAGCAAGTGTGTTGTGGGTTGTATCCATTCCTTTGTTGGATAATAATAAAGCAAGGATCTGGAAATTTATCTGGTGGACATAGCCCACACTGGGTGAACCACGTATATCTGTGTCTCTATTGTATTGTGTATATTTTGTGCTTTATTTCTGCATTTGTGTTATTTTATTGCTATGTGATCCTTTTTTTCTAACAACTCGTGGTGATCTTTCATGTTTTCCTTTGGATGACATATTTCCTATCACTTTAGCTAGCCCTCCATACTTCTATTCATTGAGGGTGGTTGTTTGCTCAACCACCAATCCTCCCTCATTAACTGATTTTCCTTGAAATAAGGGCTAAGGGAAATAATCTGAATATCTCAAGATAATACTTTGACAAGGTGGATCGGGGTCCTTTAGATGAATATACCCTCCTCTCATTCCTCTAGTGGTATCATGGCCAATACTTTTAAGGTTACACCCATCAGTTAGTTCGTTGGCATCTTCCAATAAAATATTAATACAATTACAATATTTATATGCCATGGTTTGGAAATCATTAACATCATTAATTACATATTGGGGAGAACATGGGTCTTACAATCCCCTCCCCCTTAAAGGAACACCGTCCTTGGTGTTCTTTGCATCTCATAAACACCATCAATTCTTCCAATTTTCAATTGTTTCAGCATTGTTGTTCCTCTTCTTAGTCTGGTCCTTTCCCAGACTTTTGGCATTTAGCACATGCCTACAATAATTTCAAACAACAAGCATATTAATCCCAATTTTATGTAAAATATTTTATTGTTGTTCATAATTTCAAGAGGAAAACTTACATATCAGCACAATACTTATCTGTGTCGTTCATGGTTTCGCATATCTGGAGCCTATCTATGATTGATAATCAGACATTCACGAAAATCACTCCTATGTACTTTTTTCTGCATCCATATAGTTGTCACATTTAATCGAATAATTGTTTTTCCCTTGATATACTCATTTTTCTCATGATCCCAATTAATAGATTACAAGAGTTATTGAAGTCTCATCTTCCTTGCGGTCACTTACCCTCCAAGCTCTGTATTAGGCATCCCCTTCTCTGTTATACAGTCCCTCGGGTGATCCATATTTCTTGCCAAGGATTTCTCGCACAAGAAGAGCTTCAGAGACTTCATCAAG
The DNA here is from genome assembly GCA_000966675.3 of Picea glauca. Classification (NCBI taxonomy): domain Eukaryota; kingdom Viridiplantae; phylum Streptophyta; class Pinopsida; order Pinales; family Pinaceae; genus Picea; species Picea glauca. The sequence goes on from JZKD02S0333851.1 coordinate 3,377,042, forward strand.
TCTTATAGCCGAGGCATCCCCCAAGCTCACTCTGTCAGGGCATCCCTATAGACCGTGTTACCAAAACACAACATTATTTATGATGATCATGGCATATCACAAGGTTCTCATTTCACAATAGTAGCCTTTTTCCATGCTTTCCAGCTTGACATCCACCATCTGTCCCTTCAGAAAATATCTATAATCTCACCTATATCACATACATATAGTGAATCTTGTGAGATACCATCATCAATTTCAATCGAGAATTTCTTTGAAGTCTGCCACCCATAGATTTCCATTTCATTTTTCCATTTTCATATATGTTCCATACAAGAACTAGATTCCACAAGCCCAAGACTTATTTTCTTGGGTAGTTTGGCTCTTTTACAACCAGTAGGCATTGGTATTCCTCACGGGCTTAAAGTACTTCCATATCCAAGACCCTTCTTCCTGCAATTCATTCTTCACATAGCCAAACAATTTGTTAGTTCTCATGCATGTTATTTTTTCATTGCACACTTGCAAGAGCTTCCAAATAATTTCCAATTTTGTGCATACTAACAATTGCACCACATGCATCTATTCAAGGATATAAAATAAAAGGAAATATCATTCCTTACACATGCTTCATTTCAGCATCCAATATTTTCAAAATGCAATCAATCATTAAATGGGTTTATCCAATGTGGCAATGTCCATGGCCACATCTATACACAATGCATCCTTGCATTGATTTCGGGTTACTACATTTCATATCAAACACTTTACCATGGTGTGTTGGAGCTTAACCAATTTCTCACCTCATGGATTATCTATCCATATTCATTGTTATAGAAGGACTATTTTCCCTACTTTCAACTTATCATAACCTCAAATCAAAAATATATATTGTGAAATCAAAATTTCATGTGAATGCATTTAAGTATTCCTTTCTTATGGGTAACTAGGGTGTCGATCCTCATGGCCACCCAATTCTCTCTTTACCATTCTACAACTCTGATAGAATATTGGAAGATCCTTATTCCATAATGGGCAGTCCTATACATGTTCGCTTTCATTCAACATTCATCTCATAAATGCATTCAAACAACATGTTACTTATGAGCACTTTTGTTCCCAATCATTCACGATTGGTCAATGTATTTGTGACACTTTGTTCATGAATTTTCTTGCAAGGATATCATTCATCCTTGGCTGCTAGAGTTCCTTCCCTATATCATTCAGAATATTCTTTCCCGAATCTTATCGTTCTTGGGTGTCATTGAAATGCAACATCCAATCAAATTCACATGCATATCATCAATATAGAAAATATTTCAAAAGGGATTCTTACCCAATCCCTTTCAATTCTCACATGGGCATGAAATCTTTATACATGTTCTGGCTACCAGCAGTCTCTCTAATACTACCTCATTAGTGATGCTTCATGGGGACTCCCAAAGTCCCTTCATCAATCTTTTCTATCATCGGCCTTCTTGTATTTATCCTCTACCTAAGCTTTTCCACCATTGGTAGTTGTCCTTCCTCAATAGCGTCAATCCTTTCCTACACATAACATGCATCATCACATTCACAATTATATTAGTTATCATATTAAAGAAAAATGTATGTACCATAATATTTAAATCAGTAAAACATTTCCAGATATGCTCCATCATATCCATATACACTCTATCATGTTGGTCTCAATGTTTTTATAAGTGCAAACACAATTAACATTTCTAATGTCTCTAAAGTCATACAATTGTCAACATTCTCGTGTTGGAATCCTCCACACATAGCAGCAATTCAATTTTTTTGTCCTAGAGAAACACAATAAGTATCAAGAGAGGAGTTAAGGGACTCTTCCCTTTTTCCAACTCGCTCTATATAGGCTAGAATTTTTGGCTCAAATGAACTTTTTTCAAGGCCTCACTTCCTTTACACAACATAGCTTAACCAAGTTCATTCATTTAAACATATTTATTAATTTTGTTTTCCTTGGCTTTCACAACTGTTCTTTTAGAGCATACAACTTTGTCTCGTGATTCAAATTTTTAAAGTGAGGAAAGTGTTCCTCCCTTTTCTCGTTTATTGCTTATGTAACTCATCTCCTTCTAGGATATTCCTGCTCTCTATCCCTTGAACATTCTCGGTCAAGTTCATATTGACCTTTCATGGGTATAAAAGCACATTTCAGCATTAAGATTAATTCATACTTCAAATATGAGTCGGTGTTTTTGTACATACACCAAACAAAGTCGGGATTATTAAGGTCATGTAATATGCAATTATTCCACTCATGCATTAGGTTTTAAAATGTAATATAGGATTCTTATATAAATAGGATTTTCAGCCCACTACCTAATTTTCCAGCAGTCATTAAAGTTATAGCTTTGTTCTCCTGACTGAGTCTTCACAAAGTTCCTTCATCTGGAATTGTCTCAACATGCAACTCTCTTGTTGCATATCCATCATTTCTTGGAATGATCTCAATCCTGAGTCAACCTCAACTTCATAATTTCATATTCTTACCCAATATTCCATAAGGAATTACCATCATGCATTCTTAATATGCATTCAATTTGCACATTCACACATGCACATCTCTTCTATCATCTTGCATTCGTGTTGTGCTTCCATACACTTAACCAGGTGTATTAACATAATGGGTGTGTGTTTGTCATAGACACTCTTTACAATTTCACGTGCTCATTTACTTAAAATCATCTAACTCATGATTTCTCACAATCATTTGCATGCCATTTCTCAAGGGCACAATCATATTGCCTTATATTCATAACAACAGAGCATCCTTACTCATTTATTCTTTCAACAAATTACACTAGATTTTCCTGAGGATATGGAACACATCCTCCTCAAGCTATTATTCCATCAAAACAATTAGACCCTCCAACTTAGGGTCAACCATGCATCCATGGCATTACTCAGATCTGAAAAATACACATCTTGCCTCACATCTTAATTGTTCAGGCAAGTATATCATACTTTTTAAGCATATATTTGTGTGTGTGTGTGTGCGCGCGCGCTCGCACATCACTTGCACCTTTTTACATCATTTGTTCACATTTATTTAACATCATCATGTTTTGATGAGAGCCTACAATCATTTACATGACCAGTCTCACCAATAAAATCACAATTATGCTACGCTCTTTTGATGATAGCAACCAACAAGAACCAACTTTCTCCCTTCTGCTACCAAATCATTCCACAATTCATAAAACAGTAACTATATAATTACCACATTACCTAAGGCAACAAGATAATAATTTCAGTCTCTCTTCATGCCACAAATAATTCTTGGTCAACATACCTTTACCAAGGAAATCATTTTCTAGATTTCCTCTCACTACTACTTGAGTATACTAATCCATACCCATATGGCTACCATCCACCTTTGGTCATCTGGAAATGCTCCAAGCACTCTCCTTACCAGATTTTGGATCAATATTTCCTTGATCCATTATAGCCTCATTCTTTCTAAGGTTGTAAACAATCAACATTCTTGGCATTTTCATTAGTCATTCTATCTCATCCTAATGGGTTTATATGCAATAGAATTATCATCATTTCAATCATGTTGTTACTCTCATGCTGAAATAAGGTCATTATTGACCAAAATGATCCATCAACAAGTCATACTTTACAACCCACCACAGGTTATAATATGTTTATTTGCATGTTATATACATGCTTACTCATTAACATATGCATTACAACATATCCACATCTTGCATTTTCATGCATAGACCTTCTCTTAGGTTAATAAGCATATACATTTTCTTCAATGCAACCATGAGATCATAAAATGGCTCATGTGTTCATGTCATTTCGCCTCTTTTATGATGACTATCAACAGTGCAAAGGACTCCTCTTTATTTTTCTTAAATAGGTTATCCTAGTTACAGGTTTCAATCATTATAAGTCAATCACATTGACCTTACAATTTCCCATCAGTCCTCTAAACCTAAGGAATTGTACATACAGAGCTTAGTCTCTTTATTAAACAGCAATTATAATTGTCAGGGTTCCAAAAACCCATACTAAATTCCTTTAACTACAAGGAATTTTCCATAAGGGCATTAGCCCTTATATAAACAGCCATCACAAATGCAAGAAGCTTTGTCTATCCAAGCGGATAGACAACATTACACTTAAATAAAACAACTCATCTCATCCATTCTCCGAACTCATGCAGCTCTATAATAGGATTCGGTCATTTTCATCCATTCACATTCATGTAGGAGTAGTTATCATTCCAACAAAGCAACAATATGCTTCTTCTGCTACAAATCAGCGTGTAACTTTTTTGCTAAAAGAAATTCCAAAACAAAATTTCAATTTGAAGTCCTTCCTCTCAAGGAGATTGTGCAGATGATAAATGAACCTTTTTTTTAACACAAAGAAACTCTTTCTAACACACCCATCGTGTCCTTGTTATACCAATTTTTTTATTTATCTCTGGCCCATCCAGGCCTAGTGTTTGAACTCTGCTCTGATACCACTTTGTAAGACACCCAACCCCCTAAGTACCTTTTAAGGAATGGGGTATCAAATTTTTGCTTTCCCTTAACCATCTCAAATCATGTTCTCAAGGGCACCATCGTCTTCTGCTCATCAAGAGATTTCCAACGACTGTAACCACACTCAAACATACCTAGGGTTCAAAAGTTACATCCATTTAAAGTTCAAAGGCCTTCTATAACCAAAATTCACTTTATTGCCACATGGAATCCACATGGCTCTTACCAATTGTGTCATCCGACATGGCACTGACATGGCACCTTCCACCTAGACTATCAAATCCTCAGCCTATATGTCCCTCTAAATCAACGACTCGGGTTCATTCAGAGCATTCCTTCGTCGTCGGAGCTCTTCTCCATTGGAGTCATATTCCACATCGACTTGCATACTCCAACTATACACTCTCTGACAAATCCGACGGTCCTCAGAATCAGTCAATCAACGGCTCTGATTACTTCGGAGTCTCCATTTGCGCGATGGTTAATTCCTAGCTTCTCCGTCTCGCACTAAGAAATCAAGTGGGACCCACAAAGATCTATGACTGAGATTAAATATCATCGTCTTGTTGATCGACAAACCTTATTCGTTCTCAAAGTCCCTCCCATGGAGTTCAGCCATTCCAATGACTCGGACCACCCTGACAAGCCCACTCCAATGGCACTCCCTTCGTCGAATCTAATAGTCCTCGGAGTTCACAACTGCTTAACAGTTAAGGCTTTCAAAGCCTCTTATATTGGTCAAACCCTACGTCGATCAATGGTTAGGATTAATTCATGCCCTCTCGTCAATCTACGATCCAGATCTCCTCTGAGAGCCTCCTTCTTCAAAGTCCCCTATCAACCCTGCACTCAGTCATCTCGATAGAAATGTCATCCGATCAACAGTGGAGATCTATCCTCCCCAAATCTAATGATCGACAATTAAGGGAGACCATCCAAAGTTCTAAGCCCAACATGGACCCATCCTCATCCTCTTGAAAAACCAGGTACCGACACATGTCATCCTCTAAGATACGTTGGCATGACACATGATGTCGACATCATCTTCTCTCTCTTTGTGCTTATATGATAAGGAATGGAACTAGGGGTCGGAACCATGTTCCCCTCACTCAACCTCAACAGTCAAGATTTGTGAGATCACCCTCTAATGGGTCTACGATGGTCGATGACTCAGAGTGTTCCTTGTCGAAGTCTCTCATCAATCTTGTGTGTCAACACTCCAACGACCATGCACTTCAACCAACTTGTGACCAGCATCTATTGTCTAGGATCCACTGATACCTTTCTCTGATGGATCCAATGGCTCCTATTGATTCAGAGGTTCTCCCATCGGAGTCCTACGCAACCCTGCTCCTAGGCGCTTTGATGAATACACCCTCTGACGAAGGGTCGAGATCTCATCACTACATCGATTCAACAGTTGCGATTCCTTCAGGCTTAAAACATGGGTTTTCTCCAAGAAAATAGTTTCATCTTGGACTCAACCATTTTAGAAAGTCTTCCAAGTATTTTTTAAGGATTACCAGGTCTTTAGAGATCTCGCCTTGCTCCAAAAGCCATTAAGGCATTCCCTCTTCGCCACTTAAGTGGATATTTACATCTCCTACAAACATTCAACTTCAAGATAGGGTTTCACAGGGATTAAGGCTCTCTGACCACACAGAGATATCCCTCAGGAACCAAGGCATTCCTTCACCTATCTTAGGGTACCTTTTCCCACTCCTTCTAGTGAGGATTCAAATCTCGCGACCATTCAAGGACTTTGAGTCCTTGTTTTTTCTGAGTCCGTAAAATATCTCAGGATTAACAGTTCTCTTCAGCCTCCCTTGGGCCACTATTATGGTTAAGGTTTCTTCCCTTGGAGGAGGAATATTATAGCACTTCCTTCCTCTCGGGTCTCTCACTTGTCTCTTGCAAATCTGGTCCCCTTACTCAAAAAACATTTCTACCAGCATATACATCTGACTATGCACTATGGAATCATAGGCCCATGTTTATATTATTTAATATAGAGCAACACAGAGAGCTCATACTCAGTGTACAATTACATGTGCAACTTCGTTATTATTTCAAGCACATAGACTTACAATAATACAGGAATTCAATCCTTCAACACACATAACCATTCACGAGTACAATTACAGGATACAACCATCCATACAGTTTCCCTTTTTCTTCAAGTTCAAGAACTTGCCAAAGAAGTAAACATTAACACCATTAACCAGACATATCGATTTTACATCACAACTACAAAAATAATTCACTAGGTTTTGATCCAGTTAAACAGAGTATACAAATACTTATTTGTTCACAAGTGTAGTCATCCAACTAACTATGGTTGTATGCCTTTCCACCCAACCATAGGTTGTGCATGCTCAGTCACTTTGGCAACAGGCCACCCCCGTGCCAAGCCATGATACCACCGGAGGATTCTCTCACTGGTTACTCATCACGTCAAGAAAATAACTCAGGAGGTTACTCTCCTCCACTTCTCTGGAAATAGTAGAAGTATCCCCCTCTTCTTAATGAGCTCAGGACCTCCACAGGGGTTTATGAGATGCATTCCCAACTAGATTTGCTCTACACTAGAGATTCCCTTCACAAGTTTATTGTCCCCCAACACCCTCTCCTTTTAGTGTTGGTTTCTTTCTAACCAGCATCAAGCCTACAGCCCTATTTTTCTCCAGTCAAGAAATCATGGGGTCTTCTCTGTTCCACCTTGATCATTCTCCTCCTAGGCACACTTCTCAGGTCTCTTTTACTCATATCTACACCCTAGAGCATCCTCTGCTCCGCACAGGTGTTTTCTTCTGCTGCACAAGTTTCCTCTTTCGCCAACATGGCCTCCTGCTCAAACCATCTTTACCACTTGCTTTGTGTCTACACATCGTGCCTCCACGATGTATGTTGCTAATTTTTGTTGCAACATTCCTTGTTTCTCATGTCTTCAATAGACCTTTACCTCTGTGTGATGCTTCTCTAGCTAGCACTGTTTTTCCCTGGTCTTCTCTCAAACCCAAAACTCATAGCCCGAACTCTTTTTATGTTATTGTGTTTATACACATTCAATCTTCTACCTCTGGAATCTGAACTCTCCTTGAGTTCTTCTTTTCATGTGTGCATCTGAGGCCCGAACTCCCTTTGAGTTCCCTATTTGCTTCTCTTACACGCACTCGTGTATTCTTCTCTTGCATACCCCATATAGGAAGGTTCTCGACCTGTCCTCTCTTTCTTCTATCAAAAGGCAACTCGTGGGTTAATCATGGGGACTCATGGTGATCTTTCATGTTGTCCTCTGGTTGACATATTTCTTGTCACTTCAATTAGACCTCCATACTTCCATTCATTGAGGGTGGTTGGTTGCTCAACCACCAATCCTCCCTCATTAACCGATTTGTCTTGAAATCAGGGCGAAGGGAAATAATCTGAATATTCCAAGATAATACTTCAGCAAGATGGCTTGGGGTCCTTTAGCTTAATAGACCCTCCTCTCATTCCTCTAGTGGTATCATGGCTAGTACTTTTAAGGCTACACCCATCAATCATTTCGTTGGCATCTTCCAATTAAACATTAATACAATTACAATATTTATATGTCATGATTTGGCAATCATTAATTACATATGTGTCTTACACTAAGTACAAGAACAACTTTCAATAAAGTCCAATCAATGTCTTATTCCTTATTTTGAATGAATTGATACATGCTAGATGTAGCATATGTCCATTCACAATATGGTTTCAATGAGAAACATCATTTAATGGGTCATTAGCTTATATGTGCACTAAATGAAGCATCAACCAATATTCATTAAACACTAGCACATAACTATTACAATAGGTTTATAACAGATTTATACCATCAGATCGGTACAAGTGTTGTTCACAAAGTATGTTTATGAGGATTATAACAAACAAGACCAGCAAACATTTGAGCATAGGATAAATATTTATGAAATACTTTAAACCTAAATAGAATCAATGTGATAACAGTAGCTTACAACAAATTTAGACCATCCAAATCAACAAGCGTCTCATGACTATGATGCGTTATTGTTGTAATGAAGTTGCAATATGCAACTACAAGGTTATGATGCAATGTTCAGACTTAACACAGATGTATAGATCTTTATACCAAACTTGACCAAAAAAATCCACTGCTGTAGAAACTCCTAGCACAGTTTATACGTTCAGTTTGCAACAAGATATGAGTATGCTATGGATGGAATGAAGGTTTATGTTATCAATAGCTGTAATATTAATCAGATATATCCAGGGTTTATGTTATCAATACATCAATTTACTTGTCAAAGAATTTTTTTTATCAATGGGCATACACCAGCAATACTCAAACTTTGACAAATGATGCAAAAACTCTAGGTCAGCAAGCAACACATAAAAACCCTATCTTCAGATCAGAAATCCGCCCCACTATATGAGAAGATGTAAATAACGTTGAAAGGGTTTGGCCAGTTGTTGAGATGGTTATGAAGTTGGGCCACTTGTGGCTATTTTAGAACCTGTCAAGAGAACAATAGATGAAATCTGGACAGGGATCGATTGGAGCACACTCGCTCTCTGCAGTGACCGTAGATTGTGACAGTGGGTTAACAGAGGTATGGCCATTATGGTTGGGTTAACGATCCAGGGAAATGTTAAGTGGATGGGTTGATCAGCTTCGAAAACAGAATGCCTGCTAGGACGAGTTGGTACAAGAAAACCCTTTAATGACCCTCTGAAAAGGTGGATAAGACTTGGATGTTTGCTTCTGAAAGCCCTGCAGTATGTAGATCGGCCTTTAACGACCCTCTGAAAAGGTGGATAAGACTTGGATGTTTGCTTCTAAAAGCCCTGCAGTATACAGATCGGTCTGATGAAAATAGTTAGACCTGCAACGTAATATATCAAACGTGCAACTGTAAGGTCAAATAACCCTAGGATTTTAAAGGATAAAGATAGGCAACGCAGAAACAATTGAAACCCTCGGTAGCTAACAAAAGATAGATTAATGAATAAATTGGCCAGGTGAAAAAATTAAGTCAGGATATGCAATAAATCTCAACAAAAATAAAATGATGAATTTGTTTTTTTAAGTGGTTGAAGATAAGGACGAAACCATGGGGTCACTACTTCACCTCAATGTGAAGCCTAGGGTTTAAGAAAGTAGTGTGGAAAGGCACCTGGAGGATTACCTCTCAAGCACCACCTACGGCTTGAAGGAATTCTTCAAGGCTACAAGGGAGGATTGATCCATGAGGAGTATCTCCTGGTGCTAGACAAGGTGCACTTAAAGGCCAGCCAAGCAAAAAAGAAGAGTCATTAGATGTTCTATCTTAATGCATGAACAAGAAACTTTAATGATCAAAGGGATGGTGAGAAATCTTACCTTAAACCCTTCCCAGTAGAGCATTGTAACACTTCTTTAGCCTTGTAGGAGTTGTGTTCTTCCAAGCAAACTCCAAGAAAAAATTTCTAACCCTTAAAAAATTACTAGAAACTCACAAGAAGAGAAATAGATACATAATAGATCTGAATAACCAAGCTTCTCATTAATCTCCAACGACTTCAAATGGAGGAGAATTTCTCCTTTTATATGTGAGAATCCTCCTCTATTACAATGTAAAACCATGTGCTAGCTCAAAACCATGAGCTTTAAAACCATTTGCCCAACAAAACAATGGGCAAAATACAAGTTATAATAGAATAATCCAATAATATGCTCAATAAGTGAGACGCCCTCTTAGAAGAGGTCAAATACAAAATAAAATCACCCAAGAGAGGTGTGCCCCTCAAAATGTGGTGTTCATGTCTATTGAATGGTCCATACTCAAGTCAAATGGACCAAGGCAAGTCAAAATGGTCTAATGCTACCTCCTCCATCCAAGGAATGGTCCAAAGGGGGGGGAGGGGGGACACCCTAAAAGAGCATGATGTCACCTCCATAAGTAAGTCTTGCCATCAATAAAATCATCTCCAAGGCAAGTGTGGGCTCTAGGAAGCAAGCGCTCCCCATGGATGGGTCCAATAAACATGCCACATCATCAAGAGGAGTGAGTCATCATGTGTAGTCATCCTCGTAACATGCAATCATTATCTCCAATGCATTAAATACCCCATGTGTACATGATGCATGAGCATGCAATAAGTTGTCCAACTGAGCAAGGAGAATGCATCTAAGTGGTCCATGTGGAATAGGTGTGATGACATGGCATGTCGTCGTGGCCCGATCCACTATCATGGATCCCAATGCAATGACATGTATCTTGATCTGGTACATGAATCCTAGGGAAAATGTCATGAATCTCAATGCAGTGACACATATCTTGATGTGGTACATGGATCCCAAGGAAAATGTCATGGATCCCAATGTCTATAGATATGGCCATAGAAGAGTACATGGATCCCAATGTCTATAAATATGGCCATAGAAGAGTACATGGATCCCAATGCAACATCACAAATCCCAAGGTAGTGTCATGGATCCTGAAACATGGTACGTGTATCCCAATGCACAATACCCACTCAAAGTGATGGGTCTAGCCTCTTAGAAAGCTATTAATTAGTAGCACCCGGTGACATCCTTTAGCACATCATAACAAAAATAGGTTAGTTTTAGTACTTGTCTAAGTCTTACCAAGGAGAACAATGTTGACCCTTATACATGCATCAAGTCCTACAATAACCCATACTCCCTAAGTACCCAGGTGAAAGATAGGTAATAATGAGTAATAAATGATGAAATGGGAAAGGGAAATGGATCATGTGATGACCCTCAAAGTCTTATACATGCACAAGTCTTATTATTCATTTAATTATTCATCTAGCATCATTTGGCTAGGAAATTTGCTTTACAATAGCCTTCTAGAGGGAGCTTAGCAATGAGTTGTCGTCCTTGACATTGTTTATTACTACCCCTTTTAGGCCTTTTTCTTTAGATGTTCAATTTATTGAACAAATCCCTTTTATTTAGATATTCATAGACATAGGGGTGTTGGCCTCATAGCGAGGGGCATTGTTGAAGCTTAATGATTGGATTTTAACTTTTCTCTTCACTTCTTAGCCTTAGTGGCTTTATTTATTTTGGGCTTTAGATTTGACCTTTCCTTTTGACCTTTGAGAAGTTATACATGACCAGGATCATATTTTTATGTAAATGGGATGAATGAACTGGGGAGGTGGAAAGTGGTTGGTATGGACAAGATATGGATAATGCTAACTAGCCTAGACACCCAATGGTATAAGTTAGCTCAAGAAATGACACACTTCTAATAGAAAACATGTTCCCCAAGGTACTACAAGCCAAGTAATGAAACCATATAACGTTATTGTTGTTTTTCTTCATATGAGATATAATCGATATATTATTACAATGATGAGTGTTCCATATATAGGGAACATATGGTGACCATCCATGAAAGGATGTGTCCCTTTGAATAATCAATAACTATTTATTATTATCATTTACTTATTATATATGATATTTAATAATCAATAATTATATTATTAATTATTATTCTAAGAGAATGTCTTCCCGATGTTGTCCAAACATCAACACTCCCTCTCAAAGAGGGAGACATTCTGCATCATGCCAAGCTTGTCTCTGAAGTATACAAACTTCACCCTAGAATCATGACACTTGTATAACAGTCTTGGGAGACGTATCTCTCCCACCTAAATCAAGGAGAAACTCCATCTGCGACTCTCCCTTTTGAGCCAATTGACTCTATCTGAGATGAGGCTCACTATGGGTCTGCATGTAATAACATATAGCATCTTGAGTCTTTGTCATTCCTTTTCAAATCACCGTGACTAGGACAAAGACCACACCAGGATCTTTCACCACAAGTACACACCTGTGAGTGAATGTTAGCCTCATGTTAACTGACTGACACGTGGAAAGCACTTTCAGCACCTTGAGTCCATATTATTCCTCGTCATGATCAAGGAAGAACTACGTCTAGGCGCATTTACCACAAGTGCACCTTTATGATAAATGTATCCTATATCCCTTGGTCTACAGCCCAATCTAGGAGAAGTTTCGCTCGATGTTGAAACATCAACACTCCCTCTTAGCTAGGGAGGTATCTTTCTATAGTAGTACACAATTGTTGTCCAGAGAGATGCAGTCTCTGCCAATGGTACACAACCACCATAGTAGCAAAAGGTTTGTCACACATGGCACTCCCATGTGGACTTCTAGAGGCTACACCCTCTAGAAACACTAAGGTCAACTCCCATAGTGTGTGACGTCAAGGGTCAATGATCTGAAAAGATATTTTAAAGACTATGGTTGAATTTTAAAAACATGAGTTCATTAACCATTTAGGAATTTGATGGAAGAGAAAGAATTAATGATGTAACATAGAATCCATAATAAGATATACATATATGGAAATAAGCACAAAGAAACAGCAAAGTTGTTAACGGAGTTCGGCAATCTCGCCTACGTCTCTAGGCCTTTGTCTCAGTGGGTGAGGCTTTCTTATTTCTCTTCAAAGCTTCAAAATTACATCATAAAAGTGCCAAAAGGATTACAAAATGATTCAGTTGTGTTTTGCTAGATCTCAAGAACCCAACACAATTGACGGCACTGAAAACGGATGAATGAAGCTCCCGGAAATGACCCGCAAAGTTTCTCTCCTCAATGGCTTCCCTGCATAAAAATGGCTTTGCCTTTACAATTCTTCATCATTTCTCCTCTTTTGAACCTATTTAAGGCTACCAAGAACATTTGGTTTATATGTAATGTCCCTTTCCAAATAGGAGCTCCAGAGAGGAGGCTTAATGGCCTAAAACGCCCCGTTAGACTATAGTCAGGACCAAAGAGGGGTAAACGGGGTTACTAGAGGTCACTACAGTCACAAGTGTTATATTCGAAAAGTGACAATGAGCTAAAAAGGGTTAAAAGCACTTTTAAGTCATTATGAGCTAAAAATAGAAGTCAATAGTGAATTAGGGTTTCAGCAGTGATTTAGGGTTTTGGAAGTCAACAGTGAATTAGGGTTTCAGCATGATTTAGGTTTTGGAAAGCTATAAAGGAAGGGTCAGCGACCTAATTCATTATTATGCAGATTATGACTTGTCATTGAGGAGAAGAGGCGCATCTCAGGAGAGATAATTCAGTGGATTCCAAGATGAAGACACCAGTTGGTTGATTTCAGTGTTGAGAGACACACCCTAGTCACCGGGAAGATCATTCAGGTCTTCCATCATTCTTCAGCAGCAGTTACACAGTGTTCAGCAGCAAGGGCACATTCATCCAGACTGAGGGCGCAACTTCTGAGAGGGTTTTTAGTCGACTTATCCCATCCAGGGAGAATTATGAGATTTCCCTCCGACCCATTTGAGAGGAGGGCAAGGCGCATCTTTTGTCTGGTTCCTCATCAGATTCCGACAGAGGAATCAATTGGGACGCATTTTCCAAACTTGGACATGCGGCACTTTTAGAGGGCACATTTGGGGTTCTAGAGCGAGCATCAGACCAGATTCAGGGAAACCCTTCTGACCCATTTCCAGGTAGACCAAGGCGGTCATTTTGAGACATATATCATCTGATTCCGATGGTGGAATCACTAGGACACATTTTGCCAGAAGAAGAGGGGCGCATTCCCCCAGGGGTATCCATCTGGGGTCCAAATTCATCAGCAGAGGGGTCCAACAGATACCATTAATGAGGACTAGAGAAGGGCGCATCATTTAGGACAGTTTCCAGGCCATTCCGAGAAGTATAGCTCCCAGGGCGAACTTTCCAGACTTTCAGCAGTTACTGTCAGAGCTGCCATAGTCCCAGTGCATCCATTGATTCTGCAGTGCTCCCATATTCCGGGTATTATCTTTTAGTTGCTTATTTGTATTCTGGCTAAGATCCTTTGTCTATTGATCTAGTCGAGTATTGTCAGTTTATTCAGCCACATTCAGCCATTTTGTAATCCACAGAGATATCATAATACAAACTTTGCAATCCTTTGTCGCATTTATTATTTGTATGATCATTTATATGTTGTAAACCTTTGATCCTACACACACATTAGTAGTGTTTCCTAGACTAGCCAAGTCAGGATCATTTCAGTGGTATGATAGTTTTAGTCCCGCCAGCCTATGACTAAAGACAATGAGTGCAGCAGAAGACCTGGAGGGTTGTGAACACGTAGGTGACAAATATGTCACTTACAGCAGGCATAAGGAAAGAAGGCATAGGCCTGATTTTCCCCCTTTTCCTTCCAGCTCAGAGGAAGAGGAAGAGGCACACAGAGAAGCAGAGAGAAGGGCAGAGCGTGAGGTTGAGTGCGAGGTAGAGAGGATGCTAGGAGACATATATGAGCGACCAGAGGGCAGTGGCAAGGCCCTTGTAGATCTAGAGACAACTTTCATGCAGGTTATCAACGATATGTTAGCTAGTCAAGGGACCATGTCTCAGTCCTTGGCATAGGTGGTTGATAGATTGGCTAGAGTGGGCACCCCAGACACACAAGTCCCGCATGCAGCACAGGGGAACTCAAGAGCAGGCAGTGGACCCCAGTCACCCTCTCGCACATACACCTCTGTGAGTAGGATTCCCAGACCCTTGTTTCCCAGTTTCCAGAGGGCACCCCCGGTAACAGCACCACTATCAATAGCACAGATGCCACCCACTCATGCAGACGACATTGCAGAGTATAGAAGGGAGTACGCAGCATTGGGTCGTGACTTCCATCAGGACATGACCTTAGTTGAGTATTGTGGACTCGGACTCGGGAACCGCCCCAGAGAGCCACAAAGGGGAGGACCACAACAGCAGCAGGGGCATAACCTCAATTTCATCCGAAAAATTGGGAAACTCACCATTCCTTCTTTCGACGGATCGTCCAAATACACCGCTAGATCTTGGGTACAGAAGCTAGACGCGTATTACAAGCTCAACCAGATGATTGAGACAAAGGCCATCAGTTTCTCGACCTTACACTTAGAGAGTGAGGCACACGAGTGGTGGTATCATGGACTGGTGACATTGGGTCACAATCGCTTCACCTCTTATAGGGAGTTTACAGATAGGCTCATGGACAGGTTTGACAGGAAGGATCCCAAGATACACTTCAGGGATCTAGCCCAGTTGACACAAATTGGCACAGCAGAGGCGTTCATCACAGAGTTTCAGCAGGTAGTCATGGAAGTGATAGATATATCAGAACCCAGGTTGATCATGCTACTCACAGAAGGACTCACAGAGCCTTTGAGAGGATGGGTGAAGGCATACGGGCCTCCCACTTTGTAGGATGCCATCCTTCGCACTCGAGATCTAGCAGACTCAGTGCCAAAGACTAAAACTTTCTCCAAACCATTTGTGCCCCAGAGGGATCGAGACAGGAAGCCATTCCAGAGAGAATGGAAGGGCAAGGAGAATTTGGATGATGAGACTAGGTGAGAGCTTATGAGGAACAAGCTTTGCTTCAGCTGCAAAGATCATTGGGTCCCGGGCCACAAGTGCATAGGCAAGGGAGAGATTCATAATATTGAGGTAGCAATAGACAGCGTGGACATTGAGGAGGAGGAGCAAGACAGTGGATCTACTAGCTCAGAGGAGGAGTCAGCACCAGCAGAGGAGAAGCCTCCCTGTAGAACACCGACACCGACAGGAGCCCATCCTCCAGTAGTCCCACAACCGCCAGAGCAGGCTAACAGGAGGAAACCAGCAAAGGGAGGAGTCATAGCGACCCTTTCTGGTGTTCCCAGGTA
>JZKD02S0333851.1:3396865-3420141 GCA_000966675.3 Picea glauca
TGGAAGTCAACAGTGAATTAGGGTTTCAGCATGATTTAGGGTTTTGGAAAGCTATAAAGGAAGGGTCGGCGACCTAATTCATTATTATGCAAATTATGACTTGTCATTGAGGAGAAGAGGCGCATCTCAGGAGAGATAGTTCAGTGGATTCCAGGAGGAAGACACCAGTTTGTTGATTTCGATGTTGAGAGACACACCCTAGTCATTGGAAAGATCATTCAGGTCTTCCATCATTCTTCAGCAGCAGTTACACAGTGTTCAGCAGTAAGGGCGCATTCATCCAAAGTGAGGGCGCAGCTTCTGAGAGGGTTTTTAGTTGACTTATCCCATCCAGAGAGAATTCTGATATTTCCCTCCGACCCATTTGAGAGGAGGGAAAGGTGCATCTTTTGTCTGGTTCCTCATCAGATTCTGACAGAGGAATCAACTTGGATGCATTTTCAAGACTTGGATGTGCGGCACTTTTAGTGGGCACATTTGGGGTTCTAGAACGAGCATCATACCAGATTTAGGGAAAACCTTCCGACCCATTTCGCAGTAAACCAAGGTGGTTGTTTTGAGACATATCTCGTCTGATTCTGATGGTGGAATCACTAGGACGCATTTTGCTAGAAGAAGAGGAGCGCAGTCCCCCAGGGATATCCATTTGGCGTCCATATTCATCAGCAGAGGGGTTCGACAGATACCATTACTGAGGACTAGAGCAAGGCGCATCATTTGGGATAGTTTCCAGGCCATTCCGAGAAGTATAGCTCCCAGGGTGAACTTTCCAGACTTCCAACAGTTACCGTCAGAGCTGCCATAGTCCCAGCGCATCCATTGATCGTGCAGTGCTCCCATATTTTGGGTATTATCTTTTAGTTGCTTATTTTTATTCTAGCTAAGATCCTTTGTCTGTTGATCTAGTTCAGTATTGTCAGTTTATTCAGCCGCATTCGGCTATTTTGTAATCCATAGAGATATCATAATACAAACTTTGTAGTCCTTTTTCGCGTGTATTATTTGTATGATCATTTATATGTTGTAAACCTTTGATCCTACACACACATTAGCAGTGTTTCCTAGACTAGCCAAGTCAGGAACATTACATTATATAGGCTTGAATTTGGCAACAAACTCCCAACTTCCCTCCAAGATCTGGCCTCAAAAAGAGCTCTAGATCCTCCAAAAATGGCCAAAATATCCCAAAATTGGTTGAAAAATCACTAAAAATCATAATAATAAAGTTTTAAAAACCCAAATTTGCCCATACGCGCCAACCCCCTTTACCCGGGCCCCTGGTCATGTGGGCGTTGTCATGTTGCCTCGGGCTAGACGCTAACCATTGAACCCTGGTCGTAGGTTGTTGCGCGGGTCATATGGTGACCACGTGACCTGTGGCTAGGCCTCTCTGCACCCTTACCTCCCGGTTCTAACCCCTGGTCACGCGCCTTGGTCAATGGGCTAGCCCAGCTGACCGGGCGTTATCCCCACAAATTTGTGCCAAAGGTAAAGCAAATGGTCATAAGTCATATGGTAGCGGTCATGTGGTATGTGTCGAGGTATATACCCATATAAACATCGCGTTGAACATATAAGGTAAGGACATGTTGTTAGGGCGTATGGTGTGCGAGTCGGGGGCTGGGGCTAGGCCCCATCCCTTTAGTCCGCCAACTAAACATTCATTCAAGTTTAAATATTTTATTCAAACATCACATTGCAAGAACTAATGTGGGCAGGATGGTAGCCCGGCCCTGTCAAAGCGTTCCGCCCAGACAGGAGGTCACGTGTTCGACTCCTGTGGAGTTCATACAATTTTTCGATAACAACCAATGGAGGGGTGCCACGTGGCACCATACCATTCACCCAGATGAGGACACATGTCAACAAATCATTCACCCACTTGTCTGCCAGTGTGTCTACCCTGTCAACATGCCAACTCATTGTCGCGTCACTGTACGGTCGTACAGCATGTACAATCAGTTTCCACGTCATCATTGTACGAACTGCACAGTCATCAAAATTTTGCATGTTTGGCAAAACAAACGTAACACTATATCTTTCGCGTACTGTGTCGGTTTGAGCCCGTTCTAGTTGTGTTGGGTTCGTAACAACGAGGCCTACGCACATGTTTGTTTTGAAGCAATTCTAAGAACTTTGATTTTTAGGCCTTCCTGGACCCATTTTGGATCACGCCTCCCCACTAAGACCTTTTGGTCCTCCAAAAGGATACTAACCAGTCATCAAGTGTAGGATAGGCCACCCCACTTGTTCTCTATCTTTAAACTCTCTCATGTGCACCTGTCTCATCAAGAACAATTGTAAAACAACCATGACAAATGACAGCATATTGTTAGCCACTTGTACTTTGTCAAATCCTACTGAAGCCACTACCATCCATGTTGACAACATTAGCAATGATAACATCAGAAATATGACTGCAAATGAGCTAATATGTTTGTAGTACTTGCACGACATTAGCTTATCTTGAATCAAAGTATGATTGAACTTCCATTCTACAATCATCTCATGTTCTTGCTTAAGATCAATTACTTGATTTGGAACAATTATAGGTGTGTTGCTTGCATGAGATGCCCTCCTTAATTGTTCCATTGTTTGAAGCGATTGATTTTCTTTTAAGTGATGAGCATGTACAACATATTCCTTTCTTGCTTTGGTTAAGTGATATTGATTATATTCCCTGTAGAAGATTGCTTTGCGATCATACAAATAAGGAATGCCTAAGACCATTCCACATTCATTGAGTGACACCACATCACATGTTACATCATCCACAAACTTAGATGAAATTGCAAACTTTAATGTGCATTTCTTTGTTATGTGCAATTTATGATTGTTGCTTATCCATTTAAGTGAGTAAGGTTTATGATGCATCTGAGTGTTTAATCCCAATTGTTTAACCACTTCCTCTAAAATCAAGTTAGATTGAGGTCCACTATATATCAATGTGTCGACCTTAGTATGTCTCATTATGACCCTTATGTGAAACAATTTACTTCTAGAATCATATCCATCACCAATTTTACTTGTCAAACCAACTGTTGTGATTTTAGATTCATTACCCGAATCTAATCCCAAGTCTGTTAGTCGTGATGTTGTTGCAATTGTTTGCCTCCCTTTCCTCTCTTTGAACCACTTCAGTCTCTTCTTGGGATGCAATTGCCAGCAATGGTCCTCATCGTGCCCTTCTTTCTTGAGTGCTTGCAAGAGAGATTCTATTCCTTTCTTGCCACTGAATTTTCTTTCTTTCCATTCCACTTCCTTTTGTCCTCTTTTCTTGAAGATGATTCCTCTTATACACCAACTCATGTTTTCCCTGCCTCAATGTATGTTGCTTGAATAGAAACATCATCAAGATTAGTAGGTCCAAACATAAATACAATGTTACAAATGTGTGCAGGTAAACTTCTTATATACTTCATAAGAGTTTCTTGGGTATGTAATGGAATGTCTAACATTAATGCCATCTTACGAAATTCATCTGTGTATTCTTGCACTATTTTTCCCTTTCTTAGTTTAAGACCTTTCCATTCAATTAAAGAATTCTCTTTATAACCCAAAGGATAAAATTGATTTCTAAGTGTAGAAACAAAAACTTTCCATGATGGAAATACATTACCCACTTGTTGCGTGCCATTTTGCAACTTTCTTTGCCACCAGATGAGTGTTGTTCCTGCAAGTCGAAGGGATGCCAATTTGATTCGAGTTGCCTCATCCTTGATTTTTTTGCAGACTGCAATAAACCTCCATATGTATAACTCATTTATCAAGCCTCTTTGCATTGGCTTCACCATCATACATGGGTAATTCAAACTTCACATCAAGTTTAAGTAAAGGCATATCATGTTTATGTTTGTGAACATTTTTTCTTGGAGTGGACTTAGAACTTGCACTTGAAGAAGAAGAAGAAGTTGATGGAGGTGAAGGAGGAGTTTTAGGAGGATCCTCTCCTTCTTCACTTTTGACTTTTGAATATTCACCTAGAATCGGTCTCTTCCGCTCCAAGTAATCATCATATAGAACCTTCACCATCTCCGACATGGTGAAGAAAGTCTTTCGAAACTCTTTCTCCTCATGAGAAAGTCCCTCTTCCAATTCCATCTTCTCACTTTGAGAAGTTCTCTTTCTAAATCCAATATCGGTATTCTCTTCAACAAGATCACCTTCACCATGATTCATCCTTTCCCTGGTAATCATGCAAACTCAAAAAACAATCGTCAACTAGCTCTGATACCACTTGATCCGAAAAGATATTTTAAAGACTATGGTTGAGTTTTAAAAACATGAGTTCATTAACCATTTAGGAATTTGATGAAAGAGGAAGAATTAATGATGTAACATAGCAGCCATAATAATATATACAGATCTGGAAATAAGCACAAAGAAACAGCAAACCATAACAGCAAAGTTGTTAACGGAGTTCGGCAATCTTGCCTACGTCTCCGGGCCTTTATCTTAGTGGGTGAGGCTTTCTTATTTCTCTTCAAAGATTCAAAAGTACATCATAAAAGTTCCAAATGGATTGCAAAATGATATGGTTGTGTTATTCTAGATATCAAGATCCCAACACAACTTATGGCAATGAAAACGGATGAACGAAGCTCCCGGAAATGACCCGCAAAGTTGCTCTCCTCAATGGCTTCCCTGCATAAAAATGGCTTTGGATTTAAAATTCTTCATCATTTATCCTCTTCTAAACCTGTCTAAGGCTTCCAAGAACCTTTGGTTTATATAGGCTTGAAGTTGGCAGCAAAATCCCAACTTCCCCCCAAGATATGGCCTCAAAAAGAGCTCCATATTCCTCCAAAAATGGCCAAAATCTCCCAAAACTGGCTGAAAAATCACTAAAAATCATAATAATAAATTTTTAAATACCCAAATTTTTCCATATGGCAGGCCTACCCCCTTTACCCAGGCCCCTAGTCATGTGGGCGCTACCATGTGGCCTCAGGCTGGGCGCTAACCATTGAACCCTGGTCCTTAGTTGTTGTGATGGTCATATGTTGGCCACATGACCTGTGGCTATGGCTCTCCATGCCCTTACCTCTCGGTTCTAACCCCTGGTCACACACCTTGGTCGACGAGCTAGCCCAGCCGACCAGGCCCTATCCCCGCAAATCCGTGCCAAAGGTAAAGCGAATGGTTGTAGGTCATATGGTAGCAGTAATGTGGAATGCGCCGAGGGCTATACCCATATAAACATCGCGCCAAACATATAAGGTAAGGACATTTGGTTAGGGCGTATGGTGTGCACGTCGGGGGTTGGGGCTAGGCCCCAGCCCTTTAGTCTGCCAACTAAACATTCATTCAAGTTTAAATATTTTATTCAAACATTAGCAAGAACTAATGTGAGTGGGTTGGTAGCCCAGCCCTGCCAAAGTGTTTTGCCTGAACCAGAGGTCATGGGTTCGACTCCTGTGGAGTCCATACAATTTTTCCATAACAACCAATGGAGGGGTGCCATGTGGCATCCCATGACTGGGCCACGTGGCACCATACCATTCGCCTAGATGAGGACATGTGTCAACAAATCATTCACCCACCTATTTGCCAGCGTATCTGCCCTTTCAGCATGCCAACTCACTGCCATGCCATTGTACAGTCGTACATCCTGTACAGTCAGCTGCCACATCAGCACTGTACGGACTACACAGTCATCAAATCTTTGCTTGTTTGGCAAAACAATCATAACGCGATATCTTTCGCATACGGTGTCTGTTTGAGCCCGTTCAAGTTGCGTTGGGTTTGTAACAACAAGGCCTATGCACATGTCCATTTTGAAGT
The DNA here is from genome assembly GCA_000966675.3 of Picea glauca. NCBI lineage: Eukaryota > Viridiplantae > Streptophyta > Pinopsida > Pinales > Pinaceae > Picea > Picea glauca. The sequence goes on from JZKD02S0333851.1 coordinate 3,402,650, forward strand.
GATTCTGGGCACTTTGATTTTTAGGCCTTCCTGGACCCGATTTGGTTTCTGGATCCATTTTGGATCAATCAACTCCCTTGACATGTCCTCATGTGCTCTCGACATGGGATGTTAGGCTATAAGACCAAATGCACTTATCTCTTCTCGAATAAGTGTCCTCGCAGATCAACTCAACTCAACTCACAGAGGAGTACGATATGAAGAATATTTGTCACACATGGCACTCCCATGTGGATCTCTAGAGGCTACACCCTCTATAAACACTAGGGTCAACTCCCATAGTGTGTGATGTCAAGGTTCAACTCCCTTGACATGTCCTCATATGCTCTCCACATGGGACGTTGGGCTATAATCCCAAATGCATTTATCCTTTCTCAAATAAGTGTCCTCACAAATCAACTCAACTCAATTTACAGAGGAGTACGATCTAGAGAATATTTGTCACACATGACACTCCCATGTGGACTTCTAGAGGCTACACCCTATAGAAACACTAGGGTCAAATCCCATAGTGTGTGATGTCAAGGGTCAACTCCCTTGACATGTCCTCATGTGCTCTCCACATGGGACATGTCCTCATGTGCTCTCCACAAGGGACGTTGGGATATTAGCCCAAATGCACTTATCCCTTCTTGAATAAGTGTCATCACAGATAAACTCAACTCAATCATGGAGGATTATGATCTGGATAATGTCTCAGGAAGATGGAAACATCAACACTCCCTCTCAGCGAGGGAGGCATTCTCTGCCACACTAAGTCTGTCACGGAAGTACTTGAACTTCGTCCCAGTTTGGTAAGAACATCAATAACCTGCTCATCTGTAGCAAGGTACAGCACCAGTACTTCCTTCATCTGCACCATGTCTCATATGTAATGGTACTTGATCTCAATGTGGTTCGATTTGTCATGAAACACTAGATTCTCTGATATCTTCACACAACTTTGGTTACCATAATGAATAATGGTGTAATCTAGCACATGTTCGGATAAATATGCAACGAACTTGCGAAGCCACACTACTTCACGGACTGACATACTTAATGCAATGTACTCTGCTTTTGTTGTGCTCAAAGCCACATAAGTATGTTTCCTGCTACACCAGGAAACCATGGAAGATCCTAAAGTGAAGCAACACCTGATGGTTCTCTTTCTTCCCATTGCGCTCCATGCCCAATCAGAGTCAATATATTCTTTATGTATCATATCAATACTAGAATTATATCTCAGACCATGTCCAATTGTGCCTCGCAGGTATCTCAACACATGCTTCGCAACAATCTAGTGTTATCTCGGCTGACTCATAAACTTGCTAAGTGCACTCACTGCATAGAAAGCATTTGGTCTGGTGTTAACCAGATACATCAATGATCCAATCAGTTGTTTGCACAGAGTCGGATCAATTTCGTCAAAATCGGAAAAAGACACACTTAGTTTCTTCATATTCGTCACCATTGGTGTAGCCATAGGCTTCAAGTTCAACATCCAAAACTTCTTTAATATCTTAACTGTGTACTTCCCCCGTCTCGGGAAGATCTCATTAGTTCTTTGCCACACCTCTAGTCCCAAGAAGTAGTGCATCATACCAAGATCCCTCATCTCAAACTTAGAGGCCAACGCATACTTGCATTCAACAATAAGGATCTTTGTACCGGTGAGGAATAAATCATCAACGTAAAGGACCAAAATCAAAGACTCACCATTAACAATCTTGTAGTACAGGTTGGGATCGACAACACTTTTCTTGAAGCCCAAAAATCATTAGGTGTCCATAAATCCTTTCATACCAAGATCGAGGTGGTTTATTGAGTCCATACAAGGCCATTTCCAACTTTCACACATGAGACTCCTTCTCATGTATCACGAAACCATAGGGCTGCTCGATGTATACTTCTTCCTAAATATCTCCATTGAGAAAGGTTTTCTTTACATCCATCTAATGTACTCTCTAACCCATGGATTTTGTAGAGGAAATAATCATTCGGATAGAAGTGTAATGAGCAATAGGAGCAAATGTCTCCTCATAATCTATTCCCTCCACCTGAGAGAATCCTCTAGCAACAAATCTCATTTTGTGCCTCTCGATGCTCTCGTCAACTGTGTATTTTCTCTTGTAGATCCATTTGGAAGTCACTACAGACTTCCCCACAAGTCTCAGAACAATATCCCACACATCATTCTTCATGATGTATTGATACTCCTCCATCATGACATCTCTCCATATTGGATGACTAGTTGCCTCCTCATAACAGGAAGGCTCAAAATGAATGATGTGGCTCATAGTTGTGGCATAGAATGAATATCTTTGAGGTATCTTGCTCACTCGTAAGGTACCACGAGGAGATACATATCCTTCTACCTCCTGTAGAGTTTGACAAGCCCATGTAGGTCTTTTCCGAACGACTACAATATCTCTGGGAACATCAACTGGAGCTACGGGATCAACAGGATTAGTTGGATCAATTTGATCAATCTCCATGTGATATCCTCTGGATCTCTGTAAAGGATACCTCCTCCTCAAAGGTAACATCTCGCTCACCTCAATCTGTCTCTAACCATGGATGTAGATCCGGTATGCCTTCGAAGAATCATTGTACCCCACAAATGTACCCTTTATGCCTGAATGGTCTAGCTTGATCATTTTTTTCTTGGGTACATGAATGTATATTGGACACCCAAATATTTTGAAGTGTCCAACCTCAAGCTTCACTTCGGTGAAGGCCTCCTCAGGAATCATGTTCTTCAAATTCTTATGAGGACCTGTGTTTTGAACATACACTGCAGTCATGGATTCCTTTGCCCAGAGAAACATAGGTAAATGTTGATCATCCTAAGTCATCTTGGACCATACTTGATATATCGAGGTTCCCTCGTGAAACCAATGTCTCGGGACGCTGAAAAACATCAACACTCCCTCTGGAGATGGAGGTGACTCCTCCTCTTTCTTTTCTCCCTTTGAAACTAAGGGTAGATATTCCTCCTTCTCTAGAGGTAAATCAATCTTTTCTCCTGCTGGATGTAGTACCGCCTCCCTCTCTGGGAATGCCTCTACATACACTGGAATTGTTTCCATGCCTGCTTCCTCAACATCTCATGGCTTGACTCATGTACTAGGACTGCTACACCTACTCCCTCTAAGTCTCATAATATGTTTTCCTCCTCTAATGGATCTACCATAGTTGTCTTACAGTCAATCTTGACTCGTTGTATCCATGATCATTGGAACCGTCTCTGTTATCTGGCATGGTCTCGTCCTGGGAAGTACATTTCTCCTAGAGACTTCTTGTCTCTAAGAATCATGTCTAGAAATGTCTCTCCTTGATATCATGTTGGAAGGTCTTTCCCTCCATGTCTTCTTCATGCGACCATAATTATGGATCCTTCTCCGATCTATTACATGTGACCTTCCCGGAACAAGAAACAAGAACAACAAAAAGCATCTCCTAGAGGAGATCAATTTATCGTGTGCACAACTATATACAGTGACCCTCCAAATAATATGTCTTCTACTATGACCAACACACATCCATCATATACTCGATGTCATATGTCTACCAACACACATCCATCATATACTCAATGTCATACGACTAACCAAGTTGATTTTCTAGTGTTAAATTAAACAAGCACAATTTTCCACAAGTGGTAATTACTTCCAATGATATACGATATTACTTTAGTAAACACTAGAACATCAGTAAGTAACTCAGAAAATTTCTTAGTCTCTTCCTTAGATCACTTATCCCACGTTTGAGAGAGAAAAAATACGTGTGTCTATTGTTGTGTCTTTCAAGTGTCTTTTTATAGTATTATTAGATTGATCCAAAAAAGACACGTCTCTTTGAAAAATTAAATGTAAAATTCAATTCAATTTTCTTTCTTATAAATAGTTGGAGAATACCTTTGTAACTAACCAAAGATTAATTTGGATATAATCCATCCACATAAAATTTGACTTTGTTAAATTGTTCGTCCATAATTCATGTGATTCTTTTCATAAATATAGGTAGAAGTAAATATGCATTACATTCATCATATTTAGGTAATTAGACATTTTTACTAGAAATTACTGCCCACCATAATTTATGGAATTCTTTCTATAATTTAGGTAGGAGTAAAAAATTAAAGATGTTGTACATAGAGATTGTAACAACCCCATAAATTTAACACTCCCAACATTTTACTCTACCCTCATTTTCCTGGGCCCTCCTGTGAAGGAGTCAAGCCCAGTCTCTCTCTAATACCATGTTGTTTTTCTTCATATGAGATATAATCAATATATTATTGCAATGATGAGTGTTTCATATATAGGGAACATATGGTGACCATCCATGAAAGGATGTGTCCCTTGAATAATCAATAACTATTTATTATTATCATTTACTTATTATATATGATATTTAATAATCAATAATTATATTATTAATTATTATTCTAAGAGAATGTCTTCCCGATGTTGTCCAAACATCAACAGTTATGAGGTGCTAAAAAGACAATCGTTAGGTGTTTACCACTTTACAACAAGCTAAAAGGTTATATCATCAAGTCCAAATAGGTATCAATACATGGAATGTCAAATGAAGTAGTTGAGAACCCTACCATACCATACCATGCCATAGTGCATATGCCATTTGAGGAACGCAAATGAAAGTGAGCTACACCACAATTGAACTAGCACAATCATCAATCTGATGGAAATCAATGAAGAAGTATGTCCAAATCTAGTGAAGATGAGCATGACACTCTTGCAATCAACAACATGATACCCTCGTCGTGGTATCTAAAAATGTCACCCCTGGAGAGGGTAACAGTAAGAATTTTTTCCTACAGTCTTCTACAATTTTTTGAAAGCTCCATATATTAGGGATTTGATTTTATTCCCTAGTCCTTATATCCTTTCCTTATTAAGGTGCAACCAAACTATGTATCATACTTGGAAGGTCTTCCCAATCTTGTGTTGATAATGTTAATGGCCTTGTATATGTCCTAAGCCTTCTTCAGTTTCTCCTAAACTTGTAAGTGTATTTTCTACATCATGTCTATGAAATTTTTTGCCTTCAATGCATCACTTTAGGTTATTTCCCCTATGTTAGGGTGTCCAAATACAATATCTAATGTTGATGGTTGCAAATATCCAAAACAAAGTTCAAAAGTGGAATCATTGGTGGAAGTGTGGATAATGTTGTTATAGGAATGTTGTATGTAAACCAAATTGTAATTTTGGGTCCTTGGATGCTTCTAATTATACCCTCTCAAAAGTTGAACTAGAGTGTTGTTCACTACCTTCATCTACTCATCATTCTATGGGTGGAATGCAATCGATCTCTTTATCTTAGTATGCAAATTCCCCCACAATGAAGTTCAAAATACACTGATAAATCCAATATCTCTATTAGAAATTATGCTCCTTGTAACCCTAAAGTGCATCCAAACTCTATCAAAGAATGAGGTTGTTGTGTCTTGTCCTTTGATGGTATTTTTACAAGCCATCAGAAATCACATATCACTGAACCTATCTACTACCACATACATGTATTCATTCCCTCATCTTATCCTCGGCAAGACTCTAACAAAGTCCATGGATATTCCTTCTTATGGCCTTGTAGGGATTAGAAGTGCATTGTATATTTCATGCTCCATGTTTCTAATATTGTGGTGAAACATAAAATACAATCTTTGATAAATCTAAATACTTCTTTCATCGTGGGCCAATAAACATACCTCTACAACCTAGCCATGGTATTCTCAACAGAAAAATGTCTAGTGAACTTGGAGGTGTGAGCCTCCATTATCAATTGCACTATTTTTTCCTTTGGTACACAAACCTTCCCCATCTTGTAGAGTAATATGTCTTGGGGACAGTAATCAACATTTGTTTGTTTTGTTGTCCTTGTGGCTATTGATATAACCCCTTGAAGTCTTCATCTTCTGCATACTCCTCTTTGTATGCATCATGGGTAAATGTCTCCATGTGAATGATGTCTCCCTGAGATATGATTTTTGGTGTTGGTGATGTGAATAGAAAATCAACCAACTTCTTGGTAGTTCATTTTTCATATTTAATTACTAGATGAAACTATTGTAGAAATCTCATCCATTTACAGTCTTGCTTGTTGGAGCTTATTTTGAGTATGTTGCATATTGTAGAGGTTGGTGATCAATATGGATGATAGTATCCTTACCTAATATATAGTGCTCCCACTTCTTCACTAATTGAACCAAGGCATAGAATTCCTTGTCATATGTGATGTAATTTAGAATTTCCCCATGGAATAGCTCTTAATGGTAGAAAATCAATATGCCCTTTGGTATAAACATTATACCCAAAGCATATAAATTATGATCCAGATTTATGAGTGGAATGAAATGAAAGCAAAGATATTACAATGAGACACACAAAATTTTTTCCAGAAATAGAGAACTACATTAATACATGAATTCTATTAATGAAAGAAATGTAGAGAGACTGTAAAAATACAGAGTGAAAGACTCACTAGAATGGTGGCAGCTTATCTCTGAGAAGATATGTGACAGATACGCTCATTCGCAAGAATATGAGTACAATGAAGCTCTGAAGGAATTTTTATAATAAACATGAATGCCAAAACCCTAAACATCTAAAAACCTAACCCTAGGAGATGAAGCGCCAAAAGTCATGTGGGCCCCGTTGGGGTAAGTTGGTACATCAACTTCCTGGGGTCATAACTTTTGCATATGATCTTTGTTTTAGGCGTGTGATAGCCCATTGGAAAGGTATCTTCGAGAAATATGAATTATGTTGTAAATCTCCAACTTTGTCTATAGTTTGATTGTGGCAATCCCAAAAACCGTCGTTTAGGGCCTCAAAATGACCTCGAAAGTACAGAAAGATGTACTGATATGAAAACTACCAAAATATTCCATTTGGATTAGATGGGTGGCCACCAATATCCACATGTATGTTGTGTAGGGCTTCAAGGCAGCCTCAGAAGTGCAGAACCCACAATTACAAAGAAATTTCCCCATTACAGAGAAATGTTTTAAACTGAAAACTGACAAGATGAGCTAATTGGAATTTGGAACATGTGGGTGGCCACCAATACCCACCTCGATCGGTCCTCCCCTCTTAGGAAGCAATGGTAGTGACCAAGGAAGAGGGGAAAGAATTTTTTGTATCTGAATCTTGGTGAGCTGTGTGCCTTGATGGATAAGTTGTGTTTCTTGATCTGTGGAAGGTTGTCACGAACATGTTGTTGGTGGGGTTGAATCTGTTCCACCAACCTATTGTCTATGGGATTGACGAGGCATTGTGTAGGCACCATCACAGGTGAAGAAACAATATCTTCTTTCTCTTCCACAATCTGCTTCTGCTGGATAGAAGGTGTTGATGTTGTAGTGGTTGCAGTGGCCTTTTGTGAATTTTTTGAACAGACTGTGAAGAGGATGAATTTTGCAATATGAAAGATTACCTTGCGGAATTGTTTTAGTGGAACAGTAGTCGGAACTACCTCTGGTATCCTGTAGAGTTGACCCCCCAGAGTAATAATGACACTACGGGATCAAGACTCATAAACAACATGACATTTTCACATATATGGTTGGCCCAAAACAACATCACAGACATCAAGAGGGGAAATATCACACACTACCTCATCCTTGAAGGGTTGGATGCCATAAGACAAGTGGCACTGGTGGTTGACACAGAGATATCGTCCCTGGTGAAGCCACTCGTTGTTGTATGGTTGCGAGTGTTGTGTTATCGACAACCCCAATTGTTTGACGACCTCAGCTGAGATGAGGTTCTTCTGGTTGTCACTATCAACAATGAAATGAAACGGGGTCCCATTCACCCACATATGTGAATGGAAGAGGCGCTCCCCCTCTTTAGGATCTACTGATTCTTCTGGTTAAATTGTTGCGGTCGTGACAGTAGAAGTGGGGTGTGCATCGATGATCTGTCTTTTTTCATTATTTTCTGGATTAGATTCTAAATCAGGGTTCGGCTCCTTGTCTTTGATCTCGGCCACCAATGATTTTTTCGAGCGACATTCATCGGTGTTGTGCCAGGGGATTTTGGACTGGTTGTCAAGAGGCTGTTGGTTAGGGTCGTCTTTATCATGTTTTGGTTCTTTCGGATTTGAATACCTGAACTCCCATTTGTTATGGTGCCTAAATTCCTACTCAATTTTGACAGCATATCGATAGGCAGCTCCCAATGATGAGATGTTTAGGAAATCCATTTTGGTTTGGAAGTACCTATGCAGAGCCCCACGGTATTTCAGAACCAAATGTTGCTAAAAGTCTTTGATACCCATCTTGGTGCGCAAGGTATGGAAAGTATTTTTGAAATGTGGCACCGTTTGGCTCTTATCTTGTCACAGTGTGGTCCATCCCATGTATTGGTCTTCATAGTTATCAATAGGGTTATATTGTTCCTTGACTGCATCCACAAAAAAATCCCAAGTTGCCTCAGTCCTGTATATTCCAGATTCCTCTGTGGAATTTTTCTCCTAGTAAGTTTCTCACCAATGTTTGACATGGGGGAGAGCCTTAAGGAGTGTGAAGGTGACATTTTCCCTATCGAAAAAATTGTGAACAGAGAAATAACCTTCTAGCAGATTTAACCATTTTTCTAGGGCATCCACATCTATCTAACCTTTAAATACAGGAATATCAAAATTAACTTGTACATTGAAGGGAGAGGTTCCTCTAAAATGGTCGCTTGATGAAGATGCACATGTTGCTATCAGCAGACGTTGAAGGATGTGGGAAAAATTCTCCATCTTTTCGTCCCTCTGTCGTGTGAGAGCTTGCTCAAGCAACAGGTTAATAGAATCTTCTTCTCCGCCATTTTCTTTTCTTCCGCCATCGAGGGTTTCTTGGGCGTGCGAGAAAGATTATTTTCAAGAGAGACAAGCTCGAGACCCAACTTGTTATACTCTGACCTCGTTGGGGACATGCACTGACAAAATGATCAAGAGCAGTGTGCTCTGATACCACTGATTCGGATTTATGAGCGGAACGAAATGAAAGCAGAGATATTACAATGAGACACGCAAAAATATTTCCAAAAACAGATAACTAAAGTAATACATGAATTCTATTAATGAAATAAATGTAGAGAGACTGTAAAAATACAGAGTGAAAGACTCACTAGAATGGTGGCAGCTTATCTCTGAGAAGAGATGTGACAGTTGTGTTCATTCGCAAGAATATGAGTACAATGAGGCTCTGAAGGCCTTTTTATAATAAACATGAATGCCAAAACCCTAGACATCCAAAAACCTAACCCTAGGAGATGAAGCGCCAAAATTCATGTGGGCCCCATTGGGGTAAGTTAGTACATCAACTTCTCGGGGTCGTAACTTTTGCATACGATTTAGTTTTAGGTGTGTGATAGCTCGTTGGAAAGGTATTTTCGATAAATACGCATTGTTCCATCAAACTCTGACTATGTTTACAGTTTGATTGTGGCAAGCCCAAAAACCGTTGTTTAGGGCCTCAAAACGGCCCTGGAAGTATAAAAAGATGTACTGAGATGAAAACTACAAAAATAGGCCAATTGGACTAGATGGGTGGCCACCAATATCCACTTGGATTCTGTGTAGGGATTAAAGAAAGCCTCAGAAGTGCAGCACCCATAATTACAAAGAAATTTCCCCATTACAAATAAACGTATTGAACTGAAAACTGTCAAGATGAGCCAATTGGAATTTGGAATAGGTGGGTGGCCACCAATATCCACCTGGATCAAATTAGCATTAGTTTCAACCTCTAATGAATTCCACAATTTAGGTAGTTTTAGGATGAAGGCTTGACTAATATTCTACTTGAACTTTTCAAAGGATTTCCACTAAATCTTATCCCACTAGAAACTCTTACCACCGGTTGTTATAGCATGAAGTGGCAATGCCATGATTGAAAATAATGTTATGAACTTTCTTAAATATTTGGTGGCTCTAACAAAACTCATATCTTGTGTAACATTAGTAGGAATGGGCCACTTGAGGATAGCCTCTATATTTGCAAGATCAATCTTTAACTCACCTCCTCCAATCGCATGTCCCGGGTACACTAAGGACTACTTAGTGAACTCATAAGTTTGTATGTTTGCTAGTAAGGAATGATTCCTTAGTGTCTCTAATACCTACTTTAGATGTTCAACATGTTCCTCCCAAGTGGAACTAAAATCAAAATGTCATCCATTTAAATCATGACAAATGAATCTAAGAATGGATGCAACACATCATTAATTAAATTCATAAAAGTAGTTCATGCATTGCTCAATCAAAAAGGCATTGCTAACCACTCATAAAGACCTTGCTTCATCTTCAAGGAGGTCTTCCACATGTCTTCTTCCTTGATCAAAACTTGATGATATCTTGATTTCAAACCCATCTTGGTGAAATACCTCACATGTTTCCATCGTACTAACAACTCGTCAATCTGAGTAAATGGTACCAATTCTTGAGAGTGCTCTTGAGTTGAAGCTCTATAGCCAATGCACATTCTCCAAGTCTCATCTTTATTTGGTACCAAAATCATTGGGAATCACATGGTCGGGTACTTTATCTTATGACTCCTTGCTCCAACAATTCATGCTACTATATCTTCACTTCATCTGAATCTAATATGGATTTTTTGTACAATGCTATGTTTGGTAAGGAAGAGTCTAGTTGTGACTATATCTTGTGCTAGACTCCCCTCTTGGGTTCCATTCCTTTTGGATCTTGGAACACTTCTACATTAATGTGAAACCTCTTCCAATTGGATATTTTGTTCTTTCGTAAATCCTATGAATGATGCCTTCACCCCTATGAAATTGGTGTCTTTGCAATTCTATCTCAAGAAAAGAAGTAAGTACTTGTTGGTTTCGATGAACAATCTCTTAGTGTGTTGTGCACTCACTAGAAATATCTTAAACTTCCCCTTGTGTGCATTGATGATAAAATGTTTACCATCCTTGATTAAACGGTATTGTTTATCCTTCTCATGAATATAGCATCCATCATATACATATAGGGGATACCAAACACTACATCTCAGACATCAAGAGGCACTACATCAACTTTTATTTCATCAATAAAATTTTCACTAATAGAAATTATAAGCTTGCATTGCTTGATAACTTTTAATTCTACATCCTTATCCACCCAATGCAAAGGTATGGATGAGGGTGATCAAATATTTCTAAACCAACTTACTTACGAGGGCTTGTGCAATCAGGTTTCTCTGTGAACTAGTATTGAACAAATCACCTACTTTGTTCATCTCTACCTAAATCTTGATATGGAATAGATTTGTCATATCGTTCTCCTCTTTGTGGTGGAGGCTACTTAGGTTTACCTCCTTCTACATTGTTGTGCAAAAAATATTTGTTTCCACCTCTACATTGCTTTCAATCTCCTTTCCTACTTCCATTGGAAGATTCTTCTTCTTGGATTGTTCCTACTTGTAATTCCTGGGATTCATAGTTGAATGTAGTTTCCACTTTTCTTATTTAGTGTGACCATCAATGTTGCAATGATCACATTGGGTAATAGGGCCCTTGCACACATGTGTAGTGTCAACTATGTTTTTATTTTTCTCTTTTCCCTTCTTCTTCTCACCCTTATTATAATCTCCTTGCTAGTCTTGCTACTTTGAACCACTTTGATGCCCCTTTTTTTCTTGGCAGATTCAATATATTGGGTTTGCACACAAGACTCGTCAATAGTATTGGGTTTAAATAGCATAACTTGTTACCTTATGTCACTATGAAGGCCACTATGATACTTTATAATGACATTGAGGTCCATGTGATTAATCACCAACTCAATGGTGACTAGTTTTCATAATTTTGTTGTTACTCATTTACACTCTAGCCATGCCTATACTAGTGGTTGTGCCATCAAATCCTCTAGTCCTCTTCATACATGATAGGGTAGAAATAGGACATGAGGGGATCCTAGAATCCTTCCCACTTCCCACTTAGTCACTAGTGGGTCTTCCCCCAACCTAAGTACCTAAGTGGGGCTCTCCCACCAAGTCTAGGAATAGCCTTCTAGCCTCAATCTAGCAAAATTTGTTTTCTTCTCCTCTCATATAGTATGCACACTGAAATAAACTTCTAATTGTTGCAACCAATGATTCTAAATTTAAGTGCATCTACGTCACCTTCATAGGGATTGATCCCAACCTTCATTTCCATTTTCAATAGACCTTGAAAATATTGGTTCTTGGAGTTCCCTTTTTCCAGCTTCAATTCCTTAGTTTCTTTCCTTAACTCTTTCATGATATTATGCTCTCTCATGAGATTCAATCTCCTCCAAAAAGGGGCCAATCTTTTTTCTCAAGAATGACCATGAGTATAGTGATGCCCTTGAAAGTATCAGTTATTTGAGCTTCTAAATTGGGAAATATATTTTCACCTTCATCAATGGGTCTTGCTTGATGCTCATCTTCCATTTCTAAGGATTGTCAGTACTACTTAATATGTCTTATGTCGATCTCGAAATCCATAGGCACTCCCACATATTTGGAACTCCTGAGTCGAGTAAGCATACTCTGTGCTCAAACTACTAAATGCCCAAATAAACCCTTTGATACCAATATAACATGTAAATCATCTAGGGTATTCCAATGATCAAATCATCAAAATGAATCTACAAACTACAATTACTACAATGAAACAATGCTAGATTCTACAACTATTGTTTTGTCATTTTAGTGTTTTAAACATGAAAATAAAACACACTAACCATATTATTTAACCATTGTGACATTACACTTAACTATTAAAAATTAGACACAAAAATTACCTTGGAAACTAGATACAAGAAGACCAGCGACAACGGAAGCATTATGTCTTTCATTTTCTTATATTATAGAGATTAAAATATAGATTACAAAGTCGTCCAAAATTAATGTTAAGCTATGAAACACCATGGTATTCTACAATCTTGTACAATATACTTTTATTCTCTATTATGTTATCTCCTCCACATGCTTGCTCGTACTATGAAACAAAGAGCGACTAATGAAAAGTGAATCATTTTCCCTCCTACTAGGTTTTTCACAATTGGAATTAGGGTTAGGTTTAAGGTTCAAAACATTTTTGGAACCTCTATGATGCTTCTAAAAGTCTTTGATGGATTCTCACACATTAATAACTCCCAATATTCAAATCATGGTGAATTGACATTGTTTCCACTTGGACATACAAAGAATATTTGGACCATTACTTTGTTAAGGCCATAATTTTCACATATGAACTTTGTTTCGTGAAAATCAACCAATGTTGGAAAACTATCAACCCGTAGAATGCACAAAATAGCATAGGATCTAGATACTAAACATTCATGACCCAAAAATTCCACTTATTTGACCCTCAAACAATGGTTTTGCAATTATGCTCTATTAGTGTTATTTTGAGGTTCTTACCCAAACCAGTGCAAATCAGTCCCAAATGCAATATTCCCTTCCCTAAAGCATCAATGAAGTCATATGGTAGAAATGTAAATCGATTTTGGATCAATGGCTCAATGAAAAACCAATAACGAGAACACCATTGTAACCAAATGGATCGTTTTGTCAAAGGTCTACTATAATTGATTTGTAAACTACAGTGGATATTCCATTGGAACAAATCGTCACAACAGATCTTGTATTATTCTAAAATCTGTTCATATGCATGTTTATTTCTTTAGATCTCATATTTATTTTCTTATATCTCATATTCATTATCGCTACCTTATTTCTCAAATTTATAAAAATAATTGAAATACGAAAAATGAAAGAACCAAATGAACACATCATCCACACAAATGAACACAAGATGTATCCTCAGAAACTCAATACGAGAGAAAACCCAACTAGACGGTGAGGCCTATGTTTTTCTCTCTTTTCTTCAATGATGAAAATGCAAATACTAAGAAATGGAGCACTCACTTTGGAGTTTCCTATGGCATTGTGGCTTGAATGGATACTACATAATCTTCTTTCTACTTTGTTATACTCTCAAATCCCACTCCTAGATGCTTTACTCAACTATGGAACAAGTAAAATGCTAAAGAATGAAACTCTTTATCCTCCTAGTGGACCAATGCTTAACATCACCTGATAGCCATCTAGGATTGGGGTTTTTGCATATCTCAACCCCCAACTAGTGTTAAGTTTTGGACCTTCTAGAATCTCCTTGAAAGTCCACACATGGATAGCCCCACATTTATGATTAATGGGGGTTGATGTGGCATCCACTCAGTACCATGGTAGTTAACAAGGTAGGTCAACTTGTGGGAGACATAACTTCCGCATATAAGCTCGATTGATATTATTTTCACATCGTTGGAAAGGTCTCAGTGTGTAAAACAACTTCTAGGGGTTAAGAGCTATGCTTGCAAAGTTTCGACCCCAAAATATGTCATTTGATGTCTCAAAATGACTCTAGAAGGTTCTAGACCCCTAATCTAGACCTACCACTAAAATGGACCTTGCAAGCCAATTCCTCCAATTTTTCCACCTAAAAAGTACCAAGATAGATGAAAAATTATATAATGATCCATTATGGATCATACCTCCCCATTTAGGGAGGATTTTGGTCCCCAAAATATTTTACTAAATGAGGTGAGGAAAATTTTCCTCTACCTTCTCCCTCGAGTACCACTTTGTCTTTCTTGGAAGTCGTCTTTTCAACCTGAATTGCCAAAGGCCATGCTGCCCCTATCTGGTAGTTCTGGACTTCCTCTGCAAAATTGTATCTTCTGCAAACTTTGTCTGAGCTTCTAGTGCTAAGTCCTCTATGGTAGGTAGGACTTGCTCCCTAGTTTCTTGATCCAACATGGAAGGCTCGTAGAGTTCCAGATTTTCCACATTCACTATTGAGTAAATGTGCATGTATGGGGGGTAGACTAAGTCTATATGTGTTATCACCCACCTTCTCCAATACTTCAAAAGGACCATACCTCAAAGTCTTGATCTTCTTACTAGGACCTTGTAGTCATCCCTTGTTCAATTGTAACCAAACTTTGTCTCCCACTTTGAATGATTTCTTAGTTCTGTGTTTATCATGTCGGGCCTTGTACCTTTCCTATGACGTCTTCATCGTCCCATGTACTTGCAAATGGATTTGTCTAATTTTTTCCACAAATTTCTGCACTTTTAATGCTTCTCATGTGATGTCTTCCCTCACTCATCCTTGTTGTCCATTAACAACATCCAAGGGAAAAGGTGGAAAATACCTAAAGCAAGTTTCAAACAGGGACTCACTTGTAAAAGTATGGACTGTTTTGTTATAAGAATGTCGAATGTAGATCAAATTTTCATCCTAGGTCTTCGGATGCCTCTGATTATATCCCCTCAAAAATTGAACCAAAGTCCTATTGACTACTTCTGTCTACCCATCTGTCTATGGATGGAATGTTGTAGATCTCTTCAACTTGGTGTCCATCTTCTCCCAAAGTGTAGTCCAAAAGGAACTGAGGAATCGGATATCCATGTCTAAGATAATGTTCCTTGGCATCCCAAAGCACACCCAGACTTGTTCAAATAACATGTTTGATGCTTCTTGTCCTTTGATGGTTTTTTAAAAAAGAATAAGAATGAACATCGTGTTGAATCTATCAACTACCACAAATAGATAGTCATGTCCCTTCCTTCTTGTTGGTAAACCACCCACAAAATCCATGGAAAGGTTTTCCCAAGGTCGAGTGGGTATAGGTAAGCGATGTTATAAATCTTGCCTTATATTACTAGGTTTGTTGGTAAAACAAAGTATGCCTCATTTAATATGCCAAGCTACATATTCTTGCGTTTTGGGCTAATACACATACCTTTGTAAGTTGTCAATTGTCTTCCCAACACCAAAATGTCTTGCAACCTTGAAAGAGTGAACCTCTCTGATAATATACAATATTTCACCTTTAGGAACACCGAGCTTGTCTAGCATGTAAAGCAACCCATTTTGGAGATGATAGTCGGCCTTACCATCACCTTCTTCTATGTGAATTTAGCCATATAGTTGTTGAAACACCTCTTTAAAGTTCTCATATTCTATGTATGTCTCTTTGTATGCATTATAGGTGAAAAGCTCCATGTGCATAAGAGTTCCCAAAGTTGTAATCTTGGATGTGGGTGGGAAATATCTCAAAATGATAGCATATTGGCTTACCCCCCTACATCAAGACCACTCCCATAACATATCCACTTGCATCCGTCTCCAATTCAAATGGATTCTACAAGTTAGGCAAGCAAGCATTAATGCTTGATTAATCTTTCGTTTCATCTCATCAAAAGATTTCGACGGATTTTTTCCCCACTGGGAACTCCTACCACTTGTTATGGCATGGAGTGGTGTCGCTACCACTGAAATGATGCTATGAACTTCCATAGGTATTGCACTGCCTCAACAAAGCTCCTAACTTCCATGGAATTATTAGGGACTAGCCACTTGATGATGACATCCATCTTTGCGGGATCTATCTTGAGTTCCCTTCCACCAATCACGTACCCTAAATACACCAATGATTGTTGAGAAACTCACATTTCTTAATGTTAACCAATAGCTGATGGTTTTTCAGAGTCTCTAGCACATGCATGAGATGTGAAATGTGTTCTTCCCAAGTAGATATATAAATCAATATGTCATCCAAATGCATTATTACAAATGAATGTAGATAGGGACACAATACATCATTCATCAATCACATAAATGTAGATGCGCATTACATAAACCAAAAGGCATGACCAACGATTCATACAGACCTTACCTTGTCTTGGAGGTAGTCTTCTAGGTTTCTTCTTCTTTAACGCATACCTAACAATATCCCAATTTGAGATCCAACTTGGTGAAGTACTTTGCATGTTGCAATTGGTCTAACAAATCATCAATCTTAGGAAAAGGGTATCAATTCTTGAGTGTAATCTTATTCAAATCTCTATAGTCGATACACATTCTTCGAGTCCCATCCTTCTGGGGTACTATAATGATAAGTGGCCCACAAAGTGAGGTGCTTGGTCAAATTACTCCATGCTCCAACAGTTGTTGCCACTGTTTTTTCACTTTGTTTGCTTCTAAAATAAACTATCTATACAACCCAATATTTGGTAATGGAGAGTCCAGCAACAATTGTATCTCGTGTTCCATTGCCCTCTTAGGTGGCAGCCCTTTAGGCTTTTTTAACACTCCTCTGTACTCCTACAACAACTCCAACTGTGGTTTCCGCTCTTTGGTACATCCCTCCAGGGATGCCTTTACTCTTACGGATTCCTCCCCTAGCTAAGTCTCTCTTAAGAAAAGCAATACATACTTCTTACTAGAACTGATCAACTTTTTTGGCTTGGTTGGAACTTACCAGAGACGTCTTTGATTTACCTTTATGTGCATTGACGATGTAAGATTTCCCATCTTTGATCAAGCGGCATTGGTTTGTTCTCCACATGAAGATCAAATTCCTCATATACATGTAGGGGCTTTCAAACACTGTACCACACACATCAAGGGGTATTACATCTAACTCCACTTCATCAATAAAATCTA
>JZKD02S0333851.1:3438153-3449052 GCA_000966675.3 Picea glauca
GCTAAAACTTCTCTAATAGTCATAGCTCTTGGAATTCTTTGAACTGACCTCAAATTTCCTTCCTCATCCAAGCAAGTAAATGACTTATTGTAACAATCCAGGACAGCATGATGCTCATCCAACCAATCCATACCAATGAGACACTCATATGAGCCCAAAGGTATAATATTCAAATCAACCTTTGTGTGCAGTCCATTCATCTCCAATGGAGATGCCTTAACCATCTCATTGATTTTCCTTTTTGTTCATGTAGCTAACAGCACCAACCAAGGTTTCCCAAGCTTACTTCTCGACAAATGGAATCTTTCCACCATCTTAGGATGTAGATAACTATGACTAGATCCTGAATAAATTAAAATAGCAATAGGTTGGTCGTTAATCTTACCTTCCACTTCGATCATGTGCGATTGGAACTCAGCATGCTTGTTATCCAACGCAGCATAAATCTTTGGCACATTTCAACCCATGTCCTCCACTGTCATAGCTTGTTGTACACTGTGCGCAGTCCTCACTTTATCACCTCTTTGAGGGCAATCTCTACACATATGATTTCCACCACAAGCCCAACACTGCACAGGTTGTTGTCGTGACTTTTGTCCCACTGTTTCCAACAATCTGGGCTCCTAGAGAGTCGTTTGTCCTTGTGCAGTATTTCTGAAAAACGGTGGCTTAACTCCCTTCTTCCTTTGTTCCACCTTATTTTTCATCTTGTCTTCCCAAGCCTTTTGAAAAGTCGATCTTCCCCTTTATTGCTCATAAAGACACTTAGCGTGCCTTATGGTCTCTTCTAACGTCTTAGGGTCATCATACTGTATCTTGTCACTGATAAATGAGGGCAACCCACTCAAATATCTCTGAATCTTCACCAATTCATCCTTGATAAAAGGCACATAATTCAGCAGTTCTAAAAATCTTCTTTCGTACTCATCAATCGTCATACTCCCAAGCTCGAGTTTGAAGAATTCCTTCATTTTCCTATCATAATACTGCTTGGTTAAGTATTTCTTTTGGAAATACTCTTGAACTATCTCCAAGTCACTTCTTCTCATCAATGCGTTGCACTTGCACATATTGATCCCACCACATTGATGCCTTTCCCTTTAACTGGTAGATAGCAATTCTCCCTTCTGCCAGCGCAGAAAAGTTCATGTAGCTGGAAGTATTTCCTCATACCCAGCAACCATGTCTCTACATCCTCATCCTTTTTATGCTCCCCGTCAAAGGTAGGAGGCTTGATCTTATTCATTTCTCCATG
This sequence comes from Picea glauca, assembly GCA_000966675.3. Classification (NCBI taxonomy): domain Eukaryota; kingdom Viridiplantae; phylum Streptophyta; class Pinopsida; order Pinales; family Pinaceae; genus Picea; species Picea glauca. The sequence continues at coordinate 3,439,409 of JZKD02S0333851.1, forward strand.
TAGCTCGTCCACCCCAGTCCTTCTCTTATACTTTCTAACAGGAGATGGACTCGAACTACTGTGCACTTTCCTAAAAAAATGCTTACCAACACTTCTTTCTTCTCTTCTTTTCTCATCATGAGACCTGCGATTTCTTGATCTACTCGTTTTTGTCTCCTTATCCATCTTCTTTTCTATTATGTCCAGGTTTTGCATCAATTTGACATTGAAGTTATCTTGTTGCGCCTTGGCTCTCCTAAGCTTTTCATTATCAGCCTTATAGCTCTTGACATCTTTCTGCAGTACTTTTACAATTTCTACCAATTTCATGCGTTCCCCCTTGGATTCTATACCATCACCACCCAAACCAACATACAGATCTCCAAATTCAACATCAGGACTATAAGTCCTCTGCGCATCTTCCATACTTTTAATCTTCTGCACCGAGTCTGTCCTACTCCAATCACTGAAAATTCTGCAAAATGTGCAGGCAATTAAGATTTGTTAGATGATTTCATGCAACAACTACATGAAAACTTTGCACCATTTTGTCAGAATCCTTCCTTCAAATTTCTTGGCTGATTTTATCATTCCAAACTCTGGAGCGCACACCCGCGCATCACTATCTTTGTGCTCATCACAACTCTATACTACACACCAATAGTTTTCCGCGCAAACTAAATTTTGCACTGCGCGGTACAAATTCTTAACAAACACATTTCATGCTAGTCTCTGGCCCATACAAGTCAAGTCTTGAACCAATTGCTCCGATACCAAACTGTAACATTCCCAACGACCCAGGTTGGGCCATGCTACTCCATAAAACACTCTGACTAAGCTCTGATACTACTTTGTAACGTACCTTGTCTCCCACTAAGTCTCGTTACCACCTTACACATGCTCTGATACAATAATGTAACATCCCTAGCATACCACTGACCAATGTTACTCTAGAAGTATACTGCACAGAATCTACTTTAAACGCAATCCACGCAGTGTCTCTTGTAGTAACGTGCTCAGCCCAAACTTGAGTCGCACCACACAACTTATAACAACAGAAGCAACAATTTCTTTTAATACAACCTTAAGCAGCGGAATTAAATCAAACAACTGCGCGCACCAGCATACTGACCCCACAGTACAACTGAGCACACAACCACCTGGGCATCATGCACCACTTATGTTATTACTACGCGTGGGGTCTAATTCCTTAACCGCACACACGAGTTCCAGCCTCTTGAAGCATACCGGTTACGATCCTGCACACCCAGCCACTCAATCCTCTTCTTGATGACTTGTAACCAAAATCATAAGGTTAAACTTAACAAGCAAAGTTACCATCAACTGACATACTCATGCACAACTACAATTAAAGGCTAAAAACACCATATTTACATGAGCATGCAACAATTAACGAAATAACAGCAAATACTTATATGCAACACATACAAGAATTTAACCCATGTCAAACATAGACAAAAATACACGCAGTAACCAAAACAAATACATAAGGAACACTTATCTTAAATGAAAGTCACCAACTACGGCCTTGACTCAGACATTCCTCCCAGCCATAGACATTGTTGCTCATAAGCTTTCAGCAAGAGGTCACCCCCGAGTTGGGGCACAACTCCACCAGGGCTAAAGGGTTCCTAGCGACAAGCTATGGTCTGAAACTCAACAAATTACTCAGTCCTAGGTGCCCACTGCTGCATCTAGCCCACAGTCCCTCATTCCCCACGCACCTGTTACACCCAAGGAAGTATACCCCTTCTCTTCTCACCAGTCCTTCGACTGCCCCACTTCCCTTCCCAAGGTTACCAGCAACAGGTTGAACAAGAAGTCTCTGAGCCCTGCAACTAATGCTTAGCGCACCAGGGAACAACTCTCAGCAAAACTCTCACCTGGAGAGTATGCCCACAGGTCTGACAACCACTCCACAACAGCTAGTCTCTCACCCAGAGACACTGCTCACGGTCTGTCCACCCGACTCTTCAACAATGAAACTCTGGATGTAGCCCCACAACTCCTTACAAGCTTCTTTGTGCAGATAAGGTAATAATCGGATTTTCCATACTGTCCAACCCCATTCTGCACACGAGAGCCCACAACATGAATTCCTTCCTCGAATCCTGGATCATCTCCCATGCAATAATCATCATCATAATAATGCCCAAATACACTAAGGCCAACAATATATATTGCATGCCTTCCACTTGACACTTGTCACCTTCAAAAGTAGCTTTAAGCCACTTGGTGACCCATTCCCTACCCTTGGGAACTTAGGATAAAATAATATATATATGACATTATATTTTTCCTAAAAATATTCCCCAAGACTTACGACTCACCCCCTTTTCCCTTTTTCGGTGGAGTAGGCCCCCCATCTCTTTTCTTCTAAGTCAGTAAGCTACTAAGCACGTAGCGATGCAAAATTATATTAATAATCATGATTATATTTACATGGATAGGTGCACTAGCCTATCTGTGTCCATGCTCACCAGCCTCATAATCACACGGGCTCTCTAGCCTCCATACATATCTATTCATTCTCGCGCACTAACCCAAGTGCGTGCAACATAGTGCAATATGCACACTTACCCAGGTGCGCACAACACACAAAATGTGTGCACCTGTCTTTGTAACAATTCTTTGCACACTTGCTCTGATGAACGAACACCATAACTAGGTGTCAACGGATCACAAGCCTATATATATATATGCATTACATTTACACTTGGTACCACTTCGGCTTACCAGCCTATATGTACAATTACAAAGGGTTGTGGATTAGGGACACTACACAGACTCAACCATCAGTTATCTTATAAAGGTCATACAGGTTCATGATCAACTTACAGCAGTTGGGGACAAGGTTGAAGATGCAAAGCTAGTGAACATGGCACTGAATGGATTCCCATCTTCATGGGAATCATTTGTCAAAGGTATCTGTGCTCAGGAGAACCTTCATAACTTTGTGAGCCTTTATGATGATTGTATCCAACAGGAGACTCGGATGAGTCAAAGGCCAGCAAGAAGGATGGTGAAGAGAACCTAGCTCTATTTGGTCATTCAAATAAAGGCAGAGGTAAAGGACCCAACAAGGGTAAAGGAAAGGGCATGGAGTCAACCTCACAGCCAGGAAAGAAGGACTTGAGTAAAATCAAGTGCTTCAGTTGTCATAAGCACGATCATTATGCATCACAGTGTCCAGATAAGAAGGGTAAAGAGGAGCAACAGTAGAAGCAAGGAGCAGCCTCTGCAGAAACTCAGATGAACGAATTTGTTGCCAAGTTCGAGGAGGATTTCTCGTTGGTATCTTTCCTTTCTACCAACATGATTCTGAGGAATGCATGGTATGTGGACAATAGGAAATCTCAACATATGACATCAACGTGGCAGTTATTTTCTAGCCTGAAGAAGCAAGACTCGGGAGTACAGGTTGAGCTTGGTGATGATGACAAGTACCCAATAGAAGGAGTTGGTAATATTCCCTTCCTAAAGATTCTTAAAGGAAAACCAACCTTAGTCATGTTACAAGAAACGAAATATCTCAGTAATCTCTTTTCAACTTTANGCTAAAACTTCTCTAATAGTCATAGCTCTTGGAATTCTTTGAACTGACCTCAAATTTCCTTCCTCATCCAAGCAAGTAAATGACTTATTGTAACAATCCAGGACAGCATGATGCTCATCCAACCAATCCATACCAATGAGACACTCATATGAGCCCAAAGGTATAATATTCAAATCAACCTTTGTGTGCAGTCCATTCATCTCCAATGGAGATGCCTTAACCATCTCATTGATTTTCCTTTTTGTTCATGTAGCTAACAGCACCAACCAAGGTTTCCCAAGCTTACTTCTCGACAAATGGAATCTTTCCACCATCTTAGGATGTAGATAACTATGACTAGATCCTGAATAAATTAAAATAGCAATAGGTTGGTCGTTAATCTTACCTTCCACTTCGATCATGTGCGATTGGAACTCAGCATGCTTGTTATCCAACGCAGCATAAATCTTTGGCACATTTCAACCCATGTCCTCCACTGTCATAGCTTGTTGTACACTGTGCGCAGTCCTCACTTTATCACCTCTTTGAGGGCAATCTCTACACATATGATTTCCACCACAAGCCCAACACTGCACAGGTTGTTGTCGTGACTTTTGTCCCACTGTTTCCAACAATCTGGGCTCCTAGAGAGTCGTTTGTCCTTGTGCAGTATTTCTGAAAAACGGTGGCTTAACTCCCTTCTTCCTTTGTTCCACCTTATTTTTCATCTTGTCTTCCCAAGCCTTTTGAAAAGTCGATCTTCCCCTTTATTGCTCATAAAGACACTTAGCGTGCCTTATGGTCTCTTCTAACGTCTTAGGGTCATCATACTGTATCTTGTCACTGATAAATGAGGGCAACCCACTCAAATATCTCTGAATCTTCACCAATTCATCCTTGATAAAAGGCACATAATTCAGCAGTTCTAAAAATCTTCTTTCGTACTCATCAATCGTCATACTCCCAAGCTCGAGTTTGAAGAATTCCTTCATTTTCCTATCATAATACTGCTTGGTTAAGTATTTCTTTTGGAAATACTCTTGAACTATCTCCAAGTCACTTCTTCTCATCAATGCGTTGCACTTGCACATATTGATCCCACCACATTGATGCCTTTCCCTTTAACTGGTAGATAGCAATTCTCCCTTCTGCCAGCGCAGAAAAGTTCATGTAGCTGGAAGTATTTCCTCATACCCAGCAACCATGTCTCTACATCCTCATCCTTTTTATGCTCCCCGTCAAAGGTAGGAGGCTTGATCTTATTCATTTCTCCATGTAGCTCGTCCACCCCAGTCCTTCTCTTATACTTTCTAACAGGAGATGGACTCGAACTACTGTGCACTTTCCTAAAAAAATGCTTACCAACACTTCTTTCTTCTCTTCTTTTCTCATCATGAGACCTGCGATTTCTTGATCTACTCGTTTTTGTCTCCTTATCCATCTTCTTTTCTATTATGTCCAGGTTTTGCATCAATTTGACATTGAAGTTATCTTGTTGCGCCTTGGCTCTCCTAAGCTTTTCATTATCAGCCTTATAGCTCTTGACATCTTTCTGCAGTACTTTTACAATTTCTACCAATTTCATGCGTTCCCCCTTGGATTCTATACCATCACCACCCAAACCAACATACAGATCTCCAAATTCAACATCAGGACTATAAGTCCTCTGCGCATCTTCCATACTTTTAATCTTCTACAACAACTACATGAAAACTTTGCACCATTTTGTCAGAATCCTTCCTTCAAATTTCTTGGATGATTTTATCATTCCAAACTCTGGAGCGCACACCCGCGCATCACTATCTTTGTGCGCATCACAACTCTATACTGCGCACCAATGGCTTTCCGCGCAAACTAAACTTTGCACTACGCAGTACCGATTCTTAACAAACACATCTATTCATGCTAGTCTCTGGCCCATACAAGTCAAGTCTTGAACCAATTGCTCTGATACCAAACTGTAACATTCCCAACGACCCAGGTTGGGCCATGCTACTCCATAAAACACTTTGTTTAAGCTCTGATACTACTTTGTAACGTACCCTGTCTCCCACTAAGTCTCGTTACCACCTTACACATGCTCTGATACAATAATGTAACATCCCTAGCATACCACTGATCAATGTTACTCTAGAAGTATATTGCACAGAATCTACTTTAAACGCAATCCGCGCAGTGTCTCTTGTAGTAATATGCTCAGCCCAAATTTGAGTCTCGCCACACAACTTATAACAGCAGAAGCAACAATTTCTTTTAATACAACCTTAAGCAACGGAATTAAATCAAACAACTGTGCGCACCAGTACACTGACCCCACAGTACAACTGTGCACACAAGCACCTAGCCATCATGCACCACTTATGTTATTACTACGCGCGGGGTCTAATTCCTTAACCGCACACACGAGTTCCAGCCTCTTGAAGCATACCAGTTACGATCCTGCGCACCCGACCACTCAATCCTCTTCTTGATGACTTGTAACCAAAATCATAAGGTTAAACTTAACAAGCAAAGTTACCATCAACTGACATACTCATGCACAACTACAATTAAAGGCTAAAAACACCATATTTACATGAGCATGCAACAATTAACGAAATAACAGCAAATACTTATATGCAACACATACAAGAATTTAACCCATGTCAAACATAGACAAAAATACACGCAGTAACCAAAACAAATACATAAGGAACACTTATCTTAAATGAAAGTCACCAACTACGGCCTTGACTCAGACATTCCTCCCAGCCATAGACATTGTTGCTCATAAGCTTTCAGCAAGAGGTCACCCCCGAGTTGGGGCACAACTCCACCAGGGCTAAAGGGTTCCTAGCGACAAGCTATGGTCTGAAACTCAACAAATTACTCAGTCCTAGGTGCCCACTGCTGCATCTAGCCCACAGTCCCTCATTCCCCACGCACCTGTTACACCCAAGGAAGTATACCCCTTCTCTTCTCACCAGTCCTTCGACTGCCCCACTTCCCTTCCCAAGGTTACCAGCAACAGGTTGAACAAGAAGTCTCTGAGCCCTGCAACTAATGCTTAGCGCACCAGGGAACAACTCTCAGCAAAACTCTCACCTGGAGAGTATGCCCACAGGTCTGACAACCACTCCACAACAGCTAGTCTCTCACCCAGAGACACTGCTCACGGTCTGTCCACCCGACTCTTCAACAATGAAACTCTGGATGTAGCCCCACAACTCCTTACAAGCTTCTTTGTGCAGATAAGGTAATAATCGGATTTTCCATACTGTCCAACCCCATTCTGCACACGAGAGCCCACAACATGAATTCCTTCCTCGAATCCTGGATCATCTCCCATGCAATAATCATCATCATAATAATGCCCAAATACACTAAGGCCAACAATATATATTGCATGCCTTCCACTTGACACTTGTCACCTTCAAAAGTAGCTTTAAGCCACTTGGTGACCCATTCCCTACCCTTGGGAACTTAGGATAAAATAATATATATATGACATTATATTTTTCCTAAAAATATTCCCCAAGACTTACGACTCACCCCCTTTTCCCTTTTTCGGTGGAGTAGGCCCCCCATCTCTTTTCTTCTAAGTCAGTAAGCTACTAAGCACGTAGCGATGCAAAATTATATTAATAATCATGATTATATTTACATGGATAGGTGCACTAGCCTATCTGTGTCCATGCTCACCAGCCTCATAATCACACGGGCTCTCTAGCCTCCATACATATCTATTCATTCTCGCGCACTAACCCAAGTGCGTGCAACATAGTGCAATATGCACACTTACCCAGGTGCGCACAACACACAAAATGTGTGCACCTGTCTTTGTAACAATTCTTTGCACACTTGCTCTGATGAACGAACACCATAACTAGGTGTCAACGGATCACAAGCCTATATATATATATGCATTACATTTACACTTGGTACCACTTCGGCTTACCAGCCTATATGTACAATTACAAAGGGTTGTGGATTAGGGACACTACACAGACTCAACCATCAGTTATCTTATAAAGGTCATACAGGTTCATGATCAACTTACAGCAGTTGGGGACAAGGTTGAAGATGCAAAGCTAGTGAACATGGCACTGAATGGATTCCCATCTTCATGGGAATCATTTGTCAAAGGTATCTGTGCTCAGGAGAACCTTCATAACTTTGTGAGCCTTTATGATGATTGTATCCAACAGGAGACTCGGATGAGTCAAAGGCCAGCAAGAAGGATGGTGAAGAGAACCTAGCTCTATTTGGTCATTCAAATAAAGGCAGAGGTAAAGGACCCAACAAGGGTAAAGGAAAGGGCATGGAGTCAACCTCACAGCCAGGAAAGAAGGACTTGAGTAAAATCAAGTGCTTCAGTTGTCATAAGCACGATCATTATGCATCACAGTGTCCAGATAAGAAGGGTAAAGAGGAGCAACAGTAGAAGCAAGGAGCAGCCTCTGCAGAAACTCAGATGAACGAATTTGTTGCCAAGTTCGAGGAGGATTTCTCGTTGGTATCTTTCCTTTCTACCAACATGATTCTGAGGAATGCATGGTATGTGGACAATAGGAAATCTCAACATATGACATCAACGTGGCAGTTATTTTCTAGCCTGAAGAAGCAAGACTCGGGAGTACAGGTTGAGCTTGGTGATGATGACAAGTACCCAATAGAAGGAGTTGGTAATATTCCCTTCCTAAAGATTCTTAAAGGAAAACCAACCTTAGTCATGTTACAAGAAACGAAATATCTCAGTAATCTCTTTTCAACTTTANATATGTACAATTACAAAAAGTTATGGATTAGGGACACTACACAGACTCAGCCATCAGTTATCTTATAAAGGTCATACAGGTTCATGATCAACTTACAGCAGTTGGGGAGAAGGTTGAAGATGCAAAGCTAGTGAACATGGCACTGAATGGATTCCCATCTTCATGGGAATCATTTGTCAAAGGTATTTGTGCTCGGGAGAACCTTCATAACTTTGTGAGCCTTTGTGATGATTGTATCCAATAGGAGACTCGAATGAGTCAAAGGCCAGCAAGAAGGATGGTGAAGAGAACCTAGCTCTATTTGGTCAGTCAAATAAGGGCAAAGGTAAAGGACCCAACAAGGGTAAAGGAAAGAGCATGGAGTCAACCTCACAGCCAGGAAAGAAGGACTTGAGTAAAATCAAGTGTTTCAGTTGTCATAAGCACGGTCATTATGCATCACAGTGTCCAGATAAGAAGGGTAAAGAGGAGCAGCAGTAGAAGCAAGGAGCAGCCTCTACAGAAACTCAGATGAACGAATTTGTTGCCAAGTTCGAGGAGGATTTCTCGTTGGTATCTTTCCTTTCTGCCAGCATGATTATGAGGAATGCATGGTATGTGGACAATGGGAAATCTCAACATATGACATCAACATGGCAGTTATTTTCTAGCCTGAAGAAGCAAGACTCGGGATATTGAGCTTGAGCTTGGTGATGATGCCAAGTACCCAATAGAAGGAGTTGGTAATATTCCCTTCCTAAAGATTCTTAAAGGAAAACCAACCTTAGTCATGTTACAAGAAACGAAATATCTCAGTAATCTCTTTTCAACTTTAGCCCCACGCATCTGGCAAGGATACCAAGCCATCTCACTTGATGCACAGGGTGTAGCAGGAGGTATCGCACTCCTCCAGAACCCAACAAAAGTCTCCTCGTCATGTTTTTTTCTCAACCACACAATCTCTCTCAACTCGCTTCCATCTAGTGGATTCCTCAAAATCCGACTTTCTCACCAACATCTATGGCCCCCATTCCATCACAGACAAACTTCAATTCCTCAACTACATCCAGAACCTCAAGCCTATAATTGGTAGCGATCATTGGCTCATCGATGGTGACTTCAACATCATTACCTACTTTGCAGAAAAGAGGGGGGGCATCAGAAGTCTCGACCGTGATTCTCAACACTTCAACGAAACCATTCAACTTATAAATCAGGTTGATCTAGAAATAGTGAATGGTTTGCACACCTGTAACAATCAATGAGGGGGGCAACATCATGCAACCTCCAAGCTGGACCGCTTCTTGGTCTCTGAATCTCTAATGCTAGTTGGCCTTCATTTATCAGCCTCCATCCTTCCCCGTGGAGGCTCA
>JZKD02S0333852.1:0-18444 GCA_000966675.3 Picea glauca
AAGCAAATGGGCTTGAACTTGGTCTGATGTGTCCCATGTCTAGAAGCTCCTTGATGGCCTTCTCTATCTCGTCTTTATACTTCTTGGGATGCCTATAGGGTGTGGTGATAACAAGATTAGCCTCGACTTCTAGCTCAATGATGTGCTCAAATCCCCTGTCTGGTGGCACACCTGGAGGAATTGGCCCAAACACTTTCTGGTGCTTGTCAAGGATTCTTTTGATCTCTAGTGTGTAATGCACCTTTCCCTTCTCATCCACCCATGTTGAGACCTTACATTCCGCTGCATATGCACCTTACATTCCGCTTTCAAAAAATGGTTCTATTTTTGGCTGGAACTCAGAAGGACAACCTGGAAGGGGTTTTTTGAAGAATATGTAGTGGTAAAAAGGGATGTTCAAGCCATGTAATCCTATGAAGCAAGATATTGAAATATGGTTGGAGACAAAGCAACTAGAGTTCACGTAGAAAGATAATAAGGGTTCCAGGTATACACCACACCAATAGCTATAGAGGTATGTGTTTACTGATTTGCATGAATCATATTTATGTTATTTTCTAGAGTTATTATAGGATTATATATTGAGGTTGAAAGATACCCATCCAACTAATCGGATCAGGGCAATAGAGTGGACTGCTGAAAATATTGCATGATTGGAAAGGGTTAACAACAAATTCACGTTCACAGTGGATTTATGGTTAGACAGTATTACTATGAGGTTTATTACTGAATTTGTAGTAGACACAACGAAGTCATATACTATTGTAGAGAAGGATTTATTGAGGGGACCCATAGGGAGGTACATTATGTCTCTTTACACGTCGATCAAGATCTTATTACATGATAAAGGCGTGATGACCATGGAATCAGATAATTAGATCACTCTATGCACATGAGAGAGTTGGGGGAAGTAGTAATGAATTTATGATATATGGAGAAGTCTCTAGAGAGTAGTCAGAAGAAAGAAGCAATGGACCCCACAATGATGGATGTTGAACATACCAGGGAAATCATAAGGAAAGTAGGTGTGACGCGTAACAAACGAACCTACTATTATAGGATGAATAACAATAAGAGGGAATTAGTTGAGTGATAAGGATTGGATAATGATGAGGAAGAGGTAGAGGATCTTTGTGACACGGGGAAGATTGAGGATATTTTGTGTGCCACATATGAGACAAAAACCAGAGGTATTGAGGATATTTTTCACGCCACATATGAGATGAAAACTAGAGGTCATGGGTCAAATATAGAAGAAGGATCTCCATTATAGATCTAAATTAGTGTGGAACCCACAAACCCATGTGAAATGAATACATATGAAGAATAAAATCGGTTAGCCAACAAGTGATTAGTGGTAGAATAATTTTTACAAGACGTGGGTCCAGTGGAAACTCAAGAATAAGTAAATGTTCAGTAAGTAATAGTCAAATATCTACACTGTGCGGAGGTGGTAGTACAGAAAAATTCAAAATGGAAGGACAAGATTCAACTATTTGATTACCATAGTTCTGAGGGGATGGATCAGATGACCTAGAAAATAATTTATCTATCCATGAAAGGATAAGGGTAGAAAATCATATTACAGGTGAAGATACAAAGGTTGTGTAGTTGGAAATCACATTCATAGACCACGCATTATATTGGTACATGGGTCTCACAACAAATAATCCAACGGGAGGACCTACAACTGTTGAATAGGTGAAGAGGCAATTAATCAATGAATTTCATAAACCAAGCTCAAAAGACYAGTTCATGAATGAAATGATAGAGATTAAGAARAAAATAGGAGAATCGGTTTGGGAGGTGGAACAAAAGTTCAAAAGACTAAAAGGTGAGTTAAAATACCCTATTACTGATACACAACTTAGACATTTGTTTGTTAATTCTTTGTTGCAACACTTGAAGTATCCTTTGAGACAACAAAAATTCCAATGTCAAGTTGAGTCTCTCCAAGAATCCTTACAATAAGAGTAAAATGAATACAACCATACAGATCCAACTATAGAAGAATTAATACAATATATGAAGAACATAACATTCCATTTGAATCAAAATAAAGGAAAGGAGAAAAGAGAAGATGTCTAGTGTACAATATGTAGGACAAAAGGCCATCATAAGAAAGAGTGTCCATTATTTGCACAATATATTGGAGTGGGTATTCCAAACCCTTTAGCTTCAAAAGGACCATGGTGTGAGATTTGCAAAACACATGGGCATGATCCCGAGCATTTCCCCTTGGTGAAAAAAGTATGAGATAGTACAAAGGAGTACATTTTGTAATTTTTGAAAGTTAGTTGGACATGAAGACAAGGAATGTAGAAACTTATAGATGATGAAAGAAAGGATTACAGATACATACAAGGTGTGGGTTGAACATGTAACAGGACAGTCTGTACGACAACCAAAGTATAATCCTGCGTAGTAGTTTAAGGAACAACCACAATATAACAATGCACAATCGTTTGTATCACCACCACAACAGTGTGTAGCACCACCATAGTACAATAATGCATAGCCGCAGTACAATCAGGGACCTTAGTATAATACACTGGATGAAGATAGTCAAGGAAATAGAGGAGGAGGCCATGGAGGAAGAGGATTTGGAGGAGGTTGAGGACTAGTAGTTTTTCATAACTTCCAGAAACCAGAGCACTATGCAAGGGACTTCCCACAACCACTTGCTACATGTATGTATTTTCGCGAAACATACCATGAAACATAAGACTATCCAACACTTTTGATACAGATACATGACAATAGGAACCAGACCAACCAGAATGTACAATGGATTGGGGTGGAAAACAAAGAAGAGGATGGGAATAATATCAATATAATTAATGGAGGTGGAGCTAAGATAGGATAATATGAAACCAAGAAGGATCAAGAAGGATACAACACTTGAACAAAATTTTGATGCTCACAAAGAGAAATAGATATTCAAAGAAGATAGGTAGGATATTCCGAAAGAAAATAGTGTGTCTACTTCAAGGACAAAAATGGAAGATGAAATACTAGTGTATGACATGCCTTCATTATTTGATCATACCACTAAAGAGAATCCTTCATAACAAGTAAGTAACTTAAGAAACTTTTTGGGATCATGTGTAAAATTTATGAATGATAAAAATTCCTTACAAGTACTACACAATTTGTTAGAAAAGTTTAATTATGGAGACGAAGGGGTAAAAAGAGTGAATCAGGTCTCTAAGAAGAGAAGAACAAGTAGGGAATTTAGATTGAATGAAAACATAGGATATTTAAATATGGGGGATATCATTCTAGACTTAGGATCTGAAGTCAATGTTCTGCCAAAGAATACATGGGAAGCTATGGGAGAACCTCAACTGGGGTATTCACCTATTCAGTTGAAGTTGGAAAATCATCATAGAGTGGTGCCAATTGGAATATTGAAAGGAATTATGGTAGATATCAATGGTGTGCACACTATGGAATACTTTTAAGTCATTAACATAGTGGAAAACACTTCTCCATATCCAACATTGTTGGGTTTGGATTGATATTTTGATAACCAAACTATTATCAAATTGAAGAAAAGTAAGATGATATTTGAATCATGGGAGTACATATTTATTGCGCCATTGGATCCCTCAGAAGGATGAAGGTATGTGGAACCTGTGATAGACAATATTCTTACAAAATATGTGAATCGGTTATACCGAATAACCGCACACGAAGATGATTATATCAACCCAACTACAGATGGAATGTTGAGTTGGAGGAGTATTAGTTATTGTGCCTTAGACTCTGACACGAGACTAGAAAATTGGCAGCAACGACTACATGAATTATCTACTAGAAGATGTGCCAAAATGATGCACACGATGAGATGGATTGGTTCAGAGGTAAGAGAGCCTCCTACTTTTTATGGTGTGAATGAATTAGAATAATGTTTACTGAAGTTTGAGGTAGAGGTTATGGAAAATCAGAGATTACCAACATTGGATATTTCTTTGAAAGATACACCTGCAATATGGTGGGTTACAAATAAGGATAAGATCAACAATTTGTTCTAGTGCAAAAGGTTACTGTGCATCAAATTCAATGTAGAGAAGGAACATATATATGAGGAGAAATATGAGGTATTTGGAAAACCTAAAGAACATATAGATAAGTGCATGGTTCAATGGATATTAATACCACCAAAAGAATGGCCACATATTTTTATTAACATATTATAAGGCATCCCAAAGAACTAGTACACAAAACATGAACAACACAGAGAACCTACAAACTAGGAAGAGATGCAACAAAATTTCATAGTTACATTTTCATTTGAGAATGAAATTTTGGAGATAGATACACCAATGAAAATAGTAAGATATAGGATATTTGAAGAACCAAAATTTGAAATAATCCCAACATATTAGAGGCAGGCTAGACAGATAGTGAAACAATTGCTACAATGTTATCACATCACATAAGTAGAAGACCCAACAAAATATAATCCACGCAATATACGGATCCCATAAGTGGAAATTGAAAGGGAAGTAGAAGGTCCCAAGAAAGATTCAAAATATTATGCTTCACCATTGAATATCATGAAGGTAAACATTGGAACTAGAAAAAACCCAAAGATGACAAGTATTGGAGATAATTGGGATAAACAGACAGTACAAAGGATCACAAAATTACTGTGTGAGTACAGTGACTTATTTCCACCAACATTTTAAAAAATGAAGGGATTAGAAGGAGACTTAGTATAAATGAAGACGCCTTTGAATTCAGAAGACAAACCTATTAGACAGAGAATGTACAGACTGAATCCAATATACAAAGAAAAGGTGAAGCCATAAATTGACAAGATGTTAGAAGCTGGTGTCATAGAAACTGTGGAAGAATCAAAATGGATCAACCCTATGGTAGTGCAGTAAAGAAGCAAGGAGGGATAAGGATTTTTGTATATTTGAGAAAATCGAATGATGCTTACCTACACGACACGTTTCCTACCCCATTACATATTAAGTATTGGAGAATGTAGGGGGTCAAGAATATTATTTATTCACATATGGGTTTTTCAGGTTACCATCATATAAGGATTGCACCAACAGATAGACATAAAACAATATTTGCGATAGAATGGGGATAATTTAGTATATAGTCATTCAATTGGGTTAAATAATGCACCAACAATTTTTTCAAGAGTAGTAGTAGCATCGTTTAATGACTTTTTTCATAAATTTTTAGAAGTTTACTTGGATGATTGGACAATGTTCAGTTTGCTGAAGGATCATGTTGAAGTATTAAGGATAATGTTGGATAGATGTAGATAGTGTCAGATATCATTGAATATTAATAAATGTATTTTTAGCACACCTTTTGGTATTTTTTTATGTCATGTGGTGTGTAAATAGGGTCTACTGGTTGATCCTGTTAAAATTGTTGTCATAGTTAACTTACCACCACCGAATTCAATGTGTCAATTGAAGAGTACCCTTAGTAATACATTATATTACAAGAATTTTATAAGGGGATATACATAGATTATTGTGTCAATGGAGAATTTGTTGTAGAAGGACACTAAGTATCAATGGAAAGAGGAATGCTAGTAGAGTTTGGATATTTTAGAAGATGCTCACTGCATCGATTTTAGAGTTTCAAGACTGAGAAAAAGAATTTCATGTGCATGTGGATGCATCTACAATAGAATTAGGAGAAGTATTAAACCAACTAGGAGAAGGTGATATATACCACCCTATTGCATTTGCAAGCAGAAATTTATCAGATTCAGAACAGAACTATAACACTACAGAAAGGGAAGGATTAGCTATGGTATATGTTTTGTAGAAAAACATACATTACTTTTTCGGGAAACATTTAAATATGTTTACATATCATTCTAATATAATATATTTATTCAATAAGCCAGTGTTGGGGGGAAGGATATGCAGATGGAGAAGATGCTCACTGCATCGATTTTAGAGTTTCGAGACTGAGAAAAAGAATTTCATGTGCATGTGGATGCATCTGCAATAGAATTAGGAGAAGTATTAAACCAACTAGGAGAAGGTGATATATACCACCCTATTGCATTTTCAAGCAGAAATTTATCAGATTCAGAAGATAACTATAACACTACAGAAAGGGAAGGATTAGCTATGGTATATGATTTGTAGAAATACATACATTACTTTTTCATGAAACATTTCAATGTGTTTACATATCATTCTAATCTAATAAATTTATTCAATAAGCCAGTGTTGGGGGAAAGGATATGTAGATGGACGCTTTTATTCCAAGAGTTTGATTTCAAAGTTATGGTGAATCCTGAAAGATTAAAATCAAGACCAAATCACTTATCCATGATAACTAATGGAGAAGAACCCAATAAATTGGAAGAAAACTTTCCAGATGCACAATTGTTGTCGGTATAGATAGTTGGTGAGTATTTTGATAACATTATTGAGTTTTTGAGTAAATGATTTGCACCAAGAGAATTTACTACTACGCAGAAGAAAAAATTGGTGGTCAGAGCTATAGACTATCAATTGATTGTAGGTCACTTATACAAACTTGGAGTAGATAACATCTTGAGAATATGTGTGATGGAGCATGAAAGGCCTATCATTTTAGAATAGGCACACGAAGGGATTGTTGGAGGACACTACATAGGGAAAGCTACCATGTAGAAGGTATTGTGTGTAGGATTATGGTGGACAACAATTCACAAGGATTCAAAGGAATATTTTCAAAAGTGTAATGTTTGTCAAAGAGTTGGGAAACCATCTAGGAGGGATGAAATGCCATTGAGACCTAAAGTAACTTTAAAAGTGTTTGATAAATGGAAAATATATTTTTTAGGTCCAATTAATCAACCAACACAAAGATCACGAGCTAGATATATTATTGCAATGACATAATACTTTACCAAATGCGTTGAAGAAGAACCAGTAAAGGATTGGAGCGTAGAGACTGCAACATGATTTTCATTTGAACATGTAGTGAAAAGGTTTGGATGTCCAATAATATTGATGAGTAATCAATGGAATCACTTTGTTAATAGTACAATTGAGGCAATGCTTAAAGAATTTAAGATACATCATCAGAAGATCACTCCTTATCACTCTCAATAAAATGGAACATTGGAAGCCTTTAACAAGATTTTGGAGAATTCCTTGAAAAATAGTTTTCATGTGAATAGAGATGATTGGGATTTGAAGGTACCAACAATAATATGGGCTTATAGAAATACATGCAAGAAGCTAACAGGGAAGCCACTCTTTAGATTGGTGTATGGACATAAAGCAATAGTTTCCTTAGATTATTTGATACCAAGTTTGCGCATTGCAACAATTACAGATATGATAGAAAGGGGAGCAACGTAGGAAATATTGGCTCAAATTTTGGAATTGGAAGAGGAAAAAATCATAGAAGGTTTCCATCAGGATGTTCAGAAAGTGAAGGATAAGGTGTGGCATGACAAACATATCAATAAGAAGAATTTCAAGGAAGGAGACCCGATTCTCCTCTATGAAAGTACGTATTTGTAGCGCCCAAGGAAGCTTAGAATGTATTGGTTAGGGCCATATCACATAAAGTCTGTCAGAGATGGAGGTGTTGTACAACTTCAAGACTTAGAAGGAAATGAAATCCAAGGACTGGTGAATGGTATGCGATTGAAACTACAGAGGGACAATCCACCCACTAATCCTCAGTAGTTGCAGTGCAAGATCTAGTCTTTTACATATTGTATATAATAATAAGAAAAAGAATAAAAAGAAAAGAAAAAGTAGAAAAAGAAGAAAAAGGAAGATAAAAATAGAAAAATGAAGAAAAATTAAAAAAGAAGCAGTTAGAGGAATAAGTGATAGACATATAAGTTGAGAATGATAGTGTGCAACAGAAATAAAATTAGGGTGACAAGAAGTGAAAATAGTGCATGCAGGATAGACATGAAAGAATAAAATACTAGTGTGCGTGAGAAAAATGATAGTATAAAACACAATGCACTCGAAAAATGAAATAGTCTGGAAATGAAAAAATAATCACCGGAAAAGGAGGGCACGAAACTGACATTTATGGTAGTGGAGTAAGCATTCCTGACAAGATTTGGAACATTTATGACAGTTAATGGAGCATGATCAGAAATATTTGGATCATTTATGACAACATTTTAGAAGATAAATTAGGCTTCGAGAAGCCACAATGTGAATTTGAGAAAATGCATAGCTAAGCACCAGAAAATGAAGAACATAAAGGCGATTTAGTAGGAGGATAGTGATATTTCAGGTGATTTAGCAGGAGGATAGTTATATTTCAGGTGATTTAGCATGATGGAGACACCCAAAGTTGAACCACCGATCCATATGCCAATGAATACGCACAGTGCTACACGACCATCATAGGAGCCAACAATGTAAGCAGAAAATCCTACGCAGATGAAGTGAGTGGTGGATGTTGACGACATTCATTCCCTAGAATTGGTGATCCCTACAATGGTATAGGACCAAACATAACATATGCAGATTGACCCACCAAGCACAACAGTAGAACTAAACCCAATGGAGGAAACAACTGATCCAACAAAAGAAGTAGATGAAGAATGTAATGATTTCAACAAGATGAGGACTCAAGTCGACACAGAGCAAGAACAATAGGAACATACACCGGAAACTGAGACCACTACACAATAGGAGTCTAGTGGAGAAGAAGAGGAGGAATAGAAAACATATCAAGAGGTAGGGACCTCAAGTGTGCTAGGAAGAGGGAAGGGAAAAAAACAGAGCCAAAGATCCCCATGCAAGCAATAATAAGTAACCATTGTGTTATCGTGCATACCAATAGGAGTAAATATTGTCACTGATTTACTTGGATGTGTAGACGAACTGCACTATTCATACCATGATGTCATGGATACAGATAAATTCCCAGAGTTCATGCAACAGGTATCCTTAGAAGACAGAGGGGTGAGCATGACAGGAGTACCCATAATGGAACCTAAACAATGGATACAAGGAATATATAATATAGGTATAATGAACCTATTGGATATCCCATAATTTGGTAGGGGAAAGGATGTAAATAACTATGTCAAAGAGTTACTAGAAGTAGTAAATGGAGGTATTTTATGGTTGTACACATAGGTTTCCATAGACGTTGATTTGTTAGAAAAGATAACAGGTCTTTCCACCAATGGTGAGCCACCTGCGTAGTACCTAGATGCCAAGACAAAGGATAAATCTTTGGCATAAGATATGAAGAAAAAATACGAGAAAAAAAGAGGATCTGGAGGGATCATCATGAATAGGATCAGTGAACCAAAAACAAGGCTAGAAACCAAACTGATGTCTTGTAAATTACTCAAGAAGTGTCACAAGGAGGAAGTACCAACACGTGTAATAGGAACATATGTGAAGTGCAAAAATAACATTGTATTAAGCTAGAGCCCATATTTTCTTAAGTTATTTTTGGAGGATTGCAAGGATTCTTAGGACGTAGGAACAAAGTTCCATTACTCTTGGCTCATGATCCTTATTGAACTAGTGGGTTGGAAGCACCCCAAATGCACTATGTTATGTCATAGAGATGGAAGGTGTCACAAATCACAATATGAATCATTATGGCACAAAAATGTCGCAAAAGACAGGCACGTAAATACCAACGTATTCAATACATACTTTGAATAAATACAAGGAAAGGTGGACGAAACTTTGAGGATACCACCAGAGGTGGTGGAGGAGCACAATATGATAGAAAACTTTGTTATGACCCAAGGAGGGAATATATATGGCTATATGTATATGATATGACCCCAAGGGGGGGAATATATGGGCCTAAATGTACATGTAATGTGTAAATACATATTTAACAGGGTTGGACTAGTGATAAAGGGGCCTCAAGTGCAAGTGTTAATAGCTATATATAAGAGAGCATGTATTCCTTATTAGCGAAATTGCGAAGTATGAAAGACATTTGGTTATTTGGAGGGGGTTTCCCTATTCTTTAAGGATTTATTGTGTAAATTATCTATATTAGAGTTGTGCTCAATGTTTAAATTCTGTAGATGGTGTGTACTTATATTATTTTATGATATTTTGAGTATTTGGATCTTAACATTTGGTATCAGAGCTCAAGGTCTTGGGGTTTCGTTGCTACACCTGAGACACCTTGGAATTTTCACTATAAATTTGTTTCTACAATGTTTCAAAAGGAACCCCTTGGAGTATATTTAGTAGACGGATCAAGGTAAGTCAGGTTAAAATTTCATCTCCTGATGCCTTATACTTTCAGATATATAACCTTTGTAAGATAAGGTACTGAAATCATCCTAAATTTAGTCATCTCAAAATTTTCTCTATAAGATATTTTATGTAACATTTCATACACTAAATTACAAAGGATATTCATATAAATTATTAAGGTATCTTTGATAAAAATTTCAGAGTCTTTTTCATCCTAATTTTGTATATACACCCTGTGTATGATAGGGTATTTCACTAGTCCTATTGACTAGTCTCAAACATGTGTTCTGGGTAAAACAACCATAATGTCTTCATAGAGGATCCAAATTGATTAAGACTAGTTGAAATGAACACTGGAAAAACCATAGTATTTATGTTACAATTTTCATAATTCTATATCCGTTATTGTGCATGGGGCACGCTGTACAAGTTCTCTCTCATAGAAATGCCAAAAATCATTAAGGTGTGGGGAAGTTACCATAACTTCCATGTGGCACATCCAATTTTGGTCAGACCTATGGCATTGCAGAGATGAAATTTCAGAGTAATACAGGTCACAAATTCTAAGTAATAAGGGCCTAAATTTCATAGATACATTAGAATTAAGGTCGGCAAGGAGGACAAGCTCCAAATCAAGGTTTTGAAGGTATGTTGACTTAAAACAATCATAAACTTTGATTGGAATGTCCAATTGAGTTGATTCAAAATACATTGAAAATACACAACATAGAAAATAATATTGGAACAAGGATTATAACTATTTGAGACATTTATCCTTAATAAACGAAGGTTGGAAGTCAAGGATTGGGGTTAGACATCAATTAAGAATCGATGACAATATCTAAATTTATAGGAGATAGAGATAAAGATGAAATCAATCCTATGGAATGGTTGAGGTTGGTAAAATAATATAATGTGACTCCTATGAAGGAAAGAAATTAGTTTTTTGAAGAATTTTGGAAGTGGTGGATGAGTTTTAATCAAAATACTAGATGGCACTACACATGGGAAGAATTTGAAAAACTCTTCTCAAATAAATGGATTAGGGATACAAAAATGGAGGAATTGTATAAAATTCAAGATGAATTAAAATAAGCAAAGGAAGAGATTAAGAAGAAGGGTGAGGAGCTATATAAGATACAATACCTTAATGAATCACTCATTAAGGAGGTTAATACCTTAAAGAAAGAAAATAATAGTAAATCAAAGTGGGAAAATGATGAGTCAAGGGAAGATTTGAAAAAGAAAGATGAATATATATGTAGATTATGAAACCATAATAAAAAACTATTGGATGAGGTCAAGAGATTGAAAGAAGAAAAGAATAATTGTCAAAATCAACAAGAAAGAATAATCTTGGATGAAGAATCTACCAAAAGACTAGAAGATGAAATTTGCATGAAGGTTGAAGAATCCTTAAATAATGATAAGGTAAAATCATAAATACAAGCCAAAATTGAAGAAGGACGTCAAAATTTGTTAGATGGGATCACATTGCAGCTTCAAAAGGACAAAGAAGAAAAGATTCAAGAAGGTAAACAAAATATATTGGAAGAAGTTGAACTCCATCTAGAGGATGTACATGCCAAATATGATGGTATTATCTCGAAGGCTAGAATAATCAAAGACCAAGAAAAGATGATCGGGGATTCCATTGTTGTTGAAAATAAGATATATGAAATGCATGTGTAGAGTGAAGGAAGACCATCAAATGTGAAACCATATTGACACCCTCATTACCAAGAAGACTTTCAAGGAAGAAAAGAAGGAAAATATCAACATTATGAAGGATGAAGATGGAATACTTGTCAATATTCATGGAACAAGGCATCACCAAGCTACTCTTCAACAAGCTATTATCAGAGATCAACAATGGCTACAAATTGGAGAAGCTTCAACAAAAATACATGGAATCAAAGGAAAGAAAATTATTCAACAACTAGAAGCCAATGATTAAGACTGAAAATAATTGATCTTGGATGGATAGATCATCAACAATGGAATGAAGAAAGTAGGAACATAAGAAAATTATATTACTTGGTTTCATCAATGTGAATCCTTTAAATGCAAATCCTTGAGGACAAAGATTTTTTAAGGAGGGTACTATGTTATGACCCAAGGGGGGAATATATATGGCTATATGTATATGATATGACCCCAAAGGGGGGCATATATGGGCCTAAATGTACATGTAATGTGTAAAGAATTATGTAATAAGGTCGGCCTAGTGATAAAGGGGCCTCATGTGCAAGTGTGAATATCTATATATAAGAGATCATGTATTCATTATTAGGAAAATTGTGAAGTATGAAAGGTATTTAGTTATTTGGAGGGGGTTCCCCTATTATTTAAGGAGTTATTGTGTAAATTATCTATATTGGAGTTGTGCTCCACGTTTACATTCTGTACATGGTGTGTACTTTTGTTATTTTATGATATTTTGAGTATTTGGATCTTAACAAACTTTAAGGCATTGCGACATAATATGTGGATCCAGGCCAAAAGGTATCCAAAGAAGGAGTGTCTATAGATGAGATATTGCATCATAGTGGAAGAAGTCCAATGGGCGATGGAAGACTAGCAAAAATAATGGAATATTTTAGTCAAGCAACCCACAAAGGACAAGCATCCAAAAAAGGACAAGCAACAAGAAAAGGATAAACAACCAACATAAGAAGGTTCGTCACGCATGAAAAATACCCTAGTAGAAAATACAAGAGAAGCAAAAGGGCACACAAGGACAACAAGGGGGAGCAGAAGAAAAAATAAAAAGACTATCCCCAAGCCGGTTACACAATAGAAGGACTGCGCAACTATCACTAATGGCACAACAAAGACAAAGTATAACATCCCTGCGCAGAAAGGACATATGGGAGAGGACATACTAAATACCCCAGGAAAAATAGAGCCAACACAACCAAGGCCACCGAAGATAAAGAATGTACATACAAGTGAATAATGCAAGAAAATGAAAGCACACAAGGAAGGCCTTAAATATCGCATAACATAAGATGATGGAGAACTAGTCACGGAAAGAGTACAATACCACGCCGAAGAAGAATACGAAGAGGCATAGAAACAAAGAAAAGGGATAATGAAAGAAATGATAGAGGTCAAGAAGTTATTAGAGTAGATATGGGTTACCAAGGAACATCCTGAAGATGCAACACAACAACAAACAACATAGAATGAGGAAAAAATAGTAGAGATAATAACATTGGCCAGTAAGAATTTTAACTTGACTAAAGACATCATGAGAATAAACAAGGACTTGGTGTAGACACAAATCAAGCATGTTGAACAAATAGAGTTGGTATTGGTGAGGATACCAAAAAAATAATTATATAAGATGCATATGAGTGTAGTGCAAGAGGTTCAATCCAGGGTGAGGAAGGATGCCACATACCTAGAGATAACCATGGAAGCTAAGGATGTGTTGGAGATAATTCTTACAAAAGTACGACTGGAAAGAGAGGAAGAACAAAACCCTGTAGATATCTTAGATAAAATACTCGAAGAAGTCTTCCAAAGAATTCTAGAGATCCCACTAGCATAAGATATTAGTGTAGAGGAAAAGCTAAAGAAGATAGTGCAGAAGATGGAGGAATAAAAACAAGAGATAATAGAATTGGTTGGAAAGATGACACCAATCACACCTCCATAACCTATATCAGAAAGAGAACAACAAATAGAAAAATAAGAAGATATTCTTGGGCTGGAAGTCAAAGAAATATTAGAACTATAGGAGAGGACAATGCAAATATGGAAAATACTTGCAGAAGATGAGAGGATCCAGAAGATGGAACAGAGAGAAGAAAATTTGAACGTTGTAGTTTAGGACCTAAAGAAGAGGTAGAATAAAATGGCCATATACCTAATACTAAGGTCCATGTAGGAGATGAAAAAACTACAAGAATAAGTAAATACAATCCATGACGAACGATAGATCATATAGGCTTAGTTGGATCCCCTACAAGAACAAGCAAAATAAACAATAATAGTGCTAGAAATAGGAAAATACAACATGGAACAAGAACATTCAGAGAGCATATAAGTGTTGAAGGAGCATGTCATAGTGCAGGTCATGGAGACCTTGAAAGAGAAACATGTGCAAAGGAAGAAACAGGTGGATGCATTGATGAAGCAGTTCCAGGAGTTGGAGAAATCAGTACATAAGGCACACATGACCTAAGTGGCTTGGGACAAGCCACATGTTAGTGTTGGGGGCCTGGTGGAGAAGGAAATTTTGGGAGTTAAGTGCAATAAGTGAGGCATAATGGACCAAAGGAAACAATGCACACCAGAAAGGAAGGAAGACCAACACGACAAAGGGAAAAGGAAGCAACATTCCAGGAAATAAGGAAGATCAACACAAGGAATGGTTAGATTGAATACCAGTCGTACAGAAGGAAGTTAGAAAGTGGGAAAGTGTAGTCCACTTAGAGTTAGGTTTTTGGAGTTAGAATTTAAGTGTTTTTACCCATTTTATAGTATAAATAGAAGACATATGAGGTATATTGAGGTGTCCTTTTTGAGAGAGAAGAAATTATTTTTGGACAACCCTTTTGAGTCATGAGTCGTTGGTATGATAAATTTTTGGTCATATAGCTGAGGAGCTAATGGAGTTATTTTTTAGATGTAATTGAGGGCCAGGTCACAAGTTGTTGAGCTTGGTGCGATGTTGGTTAGCTTCACATGCACCATGCTTAAACCATATGATGTAATGCACACAATGCTATTTCATGAAGAATAAGAAATAAGTAGAATATCTTTGTGGACGTATCCCAAGGGAGATGAACCACGGTAAAAATGGTGTCTTTATGTGTGATGTCTTCTTTTATATGCTTTATAATAAATGGATGGTTAGATGAATGAAATTTGTAGGGTTTATTTACAACACACATTAAAATAAGTATGTAGAATAGATGATATCAAATGAGTAAAATGGTAGATCATATGAATGTTGTGGTAGAATGCATGTTAAAATAGAAGAGAAGTAAAAATAACATCCCTAATCCCTTCCACGACTGCAAACATCTACATATTGCAGTCACCCATAAACCATATCGCGTGGGACCGTGTTGTGCACTCTGTGCACAGTATATCCTTATGGTTTACGAGGAGGGTCGATGGTGAAAAGGGTTTTGTTGGATAAATAAGGTAGAACCTGGGTCATCCCATACATCCAACATGATCTGACAAAATTATTCATAAACAAGGTGGGGGAGAAAGCACTATCGTAAACTATGAAGGATAAGTTCCACACCTTTAGAGGGAAGTGGGGGTTTGATGTCACAAACATATGTGATGATGTTTTGTGATTTTCAATGCAGGTATTGGCCTGCAAATTGTTGAGGAAATGTCGCAAGGATGAGGTGTCGACCATAATTATTGAAGCTGCAAAAAAGTGCATAAAGGGGGTCCAAATGAATTGGGGCACATTTCTGGTGAATTAGTTTTCTATAGACTGCATAGAATACCAAGATAAAGTCATGGAATATTATTATTCCCGACTTCTCATCCTGATCACACTAGTTGGATGGATGGAGCCTAATGATCACCAATTTTTGAAAACATCCATGAGAGTTAATGCATCTGTGTGGTATGATAAAATGTAGCATACATAAAACATGATTAGACAGATAGATAATAATGTCACATTATATGTCTACTTTGACACAATCAGGCACATGATAGCACACATGCCACACATCACTACCCAGACTGTAAAGACTTGCTAGGATATTGTGCATGTTAAAGCAGTGATGCACCACATGTACATCCAAGAAAAAAGGGATCGTACGCATCACTGGCTACCAAAAATCTACAAGTTGAGAATGGGCGATGTATTCTTGATCACAAATGGTTAAGAGGAAGAGTGGAATGTTCTAGGGGAACAAACGAAGCACCCAGACAAAGAAGAACAATAAAATGAAGAGGAAGAAATAGAATAGGGATAGGGAAATGGGTAATGAAATGGCGAAGGGAATACACCAGGACCATCAACAGAAGACATGTATCAGACAATTCCAAAAGAACGGGTCAAATGTAAATACAAGGGGAAGGGTCTAGTTGTAGATACTCACAGAAAGATGAATTCTCACAAAGTACTACATGCATATACTTTGACAAATGATGACATAGATAGAATTGGCTACCATGTGTAGGATGTTGCAGAGGAGGTAATTGAATAAGCGTCCCCAAAAAAAGATGAACAACACCAGAATGTGCATGAACAGATGATGAAAATACAATAAAAATTACAGATAGTGAGGATAGTAGAAGATAGAGGCTAAAGTGAAGGACCATCAATGAGCCTGATTGAGAAAGAAGGGACTACCAACCCATTTCTGTCAAAGTTAGCAATAGGTAAAGAAGTGTTGGAGATCAAGTTAGATGTAGTTGAGTTTAAGATGCAAAACATCCAAGAGAAGATGAGAGAAATAAGTCACATGAACTTGTTGATTTCATGGATGCCTACAAAAATAATACAAAGTTTGCAGATTGATATTATGAAGGAGATAAGGCTCCACGTAGATTTACCATGAAAAGAGTTTATCAAGGTGACAAACAAGAAGGAATAAACACAAAAAATGTATACAACTTCACTGTAGGAGAAGAAATAAGTTGAAGAAAATGTTAAGAAAGCATAGAAGGAGAAGAATGAGGCCAAGGAAATGAAAGAGAACGCACTAAAATAGAAGGAGGAGGTCAATAAAATGGCCCAACGGATACAATAGTTGTCCAAAATCTTTATTAGGATATCCCAGAAGTACCAATGGTGGTAGAGGCCACAATGGAAAAATGGGTCTCAAGAATCGGTGAATCCATTAAAGTCTTCCACATAAGGATTGAAGACTTGCAATCACACAGTACATCAGGAACACCACCATAGGAAAATAAAGAAAGAGAAAGAATCACTATGACTATGGTGAAAAATATGAAGAAGTTGAATGAGGAATGCACAAATATCTATAAGGAAACTACATAGATCTGGATGAACCTGATGAAGGATCCAGAAATGAAGGATGTGGAAACGGTATTGAGGGATGTGCATGAAAAGGTGCAAACTACTTTCTAAAACATAAGTATACTTCCACCAACGAAACACATGAAAACCATATTGGCACAAAGGAAGTCATACAATGAAATCAAAAAGATATGGGACTAGCAGAATATCCTCCAACAATGATTAGTGCAGCTATAGGATGAAGCACTAAGAGTAATCGACGAATTGGTAGCTGCACAGGGCAAGGAAAAGAAGGTAGTGCACAACATCAAAGAAAAAATTATGAACCTGATTGTGAAGTTCGTAGAAATTATTGTGGAAGAAGAATTAGAAGTCAAGAAAGAGGTCACAACAACAAAATAAACTTCCCAAAAAATTATGGAGGCATGGAGAAGAGTGACGCAACATGCCTAAGTGGCTCAGACCAAGATATAGGTGACTGTTGGGGGCCTATTGGACATAAATTTTTGGATACAATTTTGAGGAAAATCCTCAATATGGAGGAGATGCGCAACAACATAAGAAGGAAGAGAAGGAAGGAGTGGAGTGCATATAAAAGGTGCATTTAGGATTGAAATGCATTGTAAAAACATACTTGGCGAAGAATAAAGTAGGAGAAACAAGCAAGAGAAAAAATCAAGAGAAAAAAGAGGCAAGATAAAGTGGGCGAAAAATAAAGACAACAATTCGGCATGCAAAATATGAGAGATGTGAAAAATAAGGAAGAACAATAAACGAGAAGGTGAAAGAAGGATGCGAACACAAAAGAAGGAAAAACACACACGAACAACGGGTCAACATGAGTTTTAATGAGTTAGAATGAGTTGTAACTGGGTTTTGGGGATAAGCAATTAGGGTTTTGATCCCTATATTCTATGTATGAATATGTAATGGGTTGTGAAGAAAGGGGCTCGTGAAGAGAGTGAGAGAATATAATGAAAATGAGAGAGAGTCCACGTCTTATTTTTTGGGGATAATTTGCATAGAGAGGCTTGTACTGTAGAGAGGATAGGGAATATGGAGAGAGAGATATAATGACAGATCTATTGTAAGCAAAGTGTGAAAGCATGCAATGTTTACACAAAGAATAATAAAGAAGCCAAACGTTGTGGACGTGGCCCAAATTTGGGTGAACCAAGGTAATTAATGTGTATGCTTGTATTTTCATGTGATTAATCATGAATGTCTCTTTATGAATAACTATATCTAGATATTTTTTCTAGATAAGCTATG
>JZKD02S0333852.1:96420-108428 GCA_000966675.3 Picea glauca
GTGACAATTAGACTTAGTGATTGGTAAGGTAAGACATAGGATAACAAATATGTGCCTAATGTCCTTGATTTATTTTTACCAATGTTGGTAAATTTTCATAACACACAATCACATTTACATGAATTAAATTATATTGTGATGGTTTTATAGTTTCCTATAAGTTTATGTTTATTTGTCCCTCCTTGGTTCCGTGTTTTAATCCAATTTAATTTTCTGTCATCTTTGTTGGTAAATTTTGCAACCTTCTTTTAATTATTCGTAGGTTTTTATTTTGATTTTATTTGAGTATTTTAAAAGTTGTCACATTCTCCTTTGTTTTTATGATTTGAAGATTTCAATGGGAGTTTGTAAATCCTAGTTTCAATAAGAATGATTTCCCATGAGTCACCTTTCTTTATCCACATTTTTTTTGTTAGGCTACCAAATTTAGACTTCAAAATTGGCATGCCACAACTAAAGAAGGAGGTTCTTGGAAAAATATTTGACAAATGGGAATACATTATTGATTTGAAGGAGTCAAATGATGTGAAAATGAGCTAAAGATGAGTGATTTAAGAGGTTGATTGGAAGAAACCATTCATATGAGCATGGATGTTTTTATGGTTGTGACTTACCATCAAGTACCATGTTGTTGTGAGACATTCAAATGTGGACACATTTTTTCTTTCGATATTTGTTCCACTAAAAAAATCATATACATTATCGACGTTCATATTTTTAACATGTACTATAACAAAATAAATAGAACATGTTTGAATCATGATCAAGAAACAAATTATTGGTTTTTGTTTCCTTATAGCAGATAAAGGGAGGTATAATTTTGTAAAAATAGTTTTGGTATCTAAACATAGTGCACCTTCTTATGTATCTATGATTTTGGATGACATTTTGAAGAATGTGGAGTTTGATGTTGTAAGAATCATTTTCAACAGATTTCAGTCAATAGTCTCATTTCTGCCAACTATTTCCACTATACTATTTGCTGAGGTAAATTTATAACTTCATATTTGTCATTGTGAATGATCATGTAACATAACCCATGGTGTGGTTTTATCCTGTGGCAGTTTTTAGGAAGTTTTACTTGATTTTTTATTGAGGTTTTGAATGTGTTGTAGGTTACTGAAAAAGAGTTTGAAGAAGGAGGAACACTCAGTGACTTGGATTTTTATGAAATTGAAAGATATGAAACAAAAGAAGAAGTGTTTCAGAATCTTAGTGAATTTCACATTGTTTTTGTATGTATTCTATTGCTAGAGAACTTATATTTCTATTACATTTAAAGGTCTTAGAGACATTCTTGAAATGAAATAAATTTATTAGTTTAACTATAAATTGCGCTATGTTTGTGGTTCTATAGTAAATGTTGATTCTTTATTTCACAATATTTATTACCTTCCCACATCATTATATTTTAATTTCCAACCTTCATAATGATTGTTGGGTGAATGAATGATTGTCAAGCTTATATTATACACATACTAGTATTAGTTTATTAAATATAAATGAACACAATTCCTTATAGACTACACCAATTCCCACATAAAGTGTGAAGCGTTGAATCAATTTGGGTCGATAACTTAGTTTTTAAGACTCTATATAACTTATAGGGTTTTAAAATAGATATTTATCATGAAAACCCCCATCTCAATTACTAGACCATATCCAAAGCCATTTAATTAAAAACTATTGATGATATTGGAACATGGATGTTCATTGAATGAACTGCTAGGTGTAGAAAGAATATACCTAATATGGTAAGGCATTGTGCGAGGTAGGAGGGTGAGATAGGGGTAGACCCCTAAACAACCAACACTCTCTCATGTTTTCACCTCATATATAATTTATGGCATTTCACATGACTATTTGCACCACTATATATCTATCCTCATAGAGAAAGCATATTTGTTCGAACAAAGTATTTTTCCATTGGATTCAACATATTTCTTGAATTTCCAACCATAGGCCATAACCAATGGATAGATCTCCCAGATAATAGACACTTAGTTTTCAGGAATGGAATCAATCTCCCTATAGAACCACCATTGGACATTACAACTCAACAATCAACATTGTGAGATGTTTCTTCCAACATTCCCCCCCCCAATAGAGTTATTCCTAAACTAGGAGGAAAGTGAAGGAACTTTTAATCTAAACTAAGAGTAATTGATTTGGAATAGGAGGGCATGCCTCTGAAGAAGGACATATCACAAACAACACCTTTTAACAATGACACCTCATCGGTATCACATTTCCCTTAAGGACACCTTTTCAAATTCCCAAAATAATTCATGGATAGTTAGCTTAATCTTTCATCCTTCAAGTTGTGTGCATATGCATGGTTTATCATTTATTTTAGTATTCGAGCTATGTGAACTTACTTTATTTTTTATTGTAGTCTTTGGAATACATGCAAGTAGTTAAGTAGTTAACTTTTGGACCCTTTGTAAAAATATAAAGATACCTTTAACAAATGAGTATAATAAGGAAAGTAATTTCACTTCTTTGTTATTTTCATTGTTCTTACTTGGGTTTAATTCTAGATCAACTGTGTTCCTCATCAATGGTATTGTACCACCTTTAGGTTATAGATATCCATTGAACCCATTGGTCATGTCAATCTAATGAAAAACATCATAAATAATTTTCTCAATACTGAGGGGGGAGGTGAATCAGTATTAAAGACTAATTACTATTACTAATCATAATTAACTTCCCTACAAGCCTTTTGTCAGAGATTTATATTTTTTATTAAATTATAGACAGTCGCCAAAACATCAACGAACCTATTCATCAATTGTTCAACTAACCTGGATTCTTTCCTCCCCAGAAAAATTGTCAGACATACATCATTCTCATCATTTTTTCATCAAACATTTATCAATTTATCGTCGCAAGTTTGTCATTGTTTCGTCAACAATTTGCCAGTGTTTCATCGCATGTTTGTCAATATTTAATATAATTTTTTTCAATGTTGTATCATACGTTCGGTGAATGTTTACTTTTATTCTGAGACATAAAACATCGGAGATACAGGCACGTCGTCATTTTTGAGTCAATTTTTTTCAAAGTTTCGGCGACAGTTTTCTACTTGATTGTCACAAGTTTGTCACTTGTTTGTCAAAAAATTGTCACTATGTTGTCAATATTTCAACTAACAAGTGACAACCAAGTGACGTAAGTGTGCCTATTGATATGCGGCTGTAATACCCTAGGTTCAAGTTATCTAACCAAAAAAACCCTTTAGACACCATCCCTTTCGGGATCACCTTCATGCAAGTGAAGTCTCACCTAAGGCATATATTGGGGTTGTAGGAACCAAGTTTAAACAGTAGTGAGGGGATGGGAGTCGATCGTCTTATTCATTCTTACTTATTTGTTCTGTGTGCATTATCCTGTGTTTTTTATTCCTTGATTAATTAGTAAAATTAGCTACACAACACTATTATACTGCAATTTGCAACATAAACCATTCACTATAACATTCAAAAGTATTTCTCATAGCTTATCTAGAAAAAATATCTAGATATAGTTATTCATAAAGAGACATTCATGATTAATCACATGAAAATACAAGCATACACATTAATTACCTTGGTTCACCCAAATTTGGGCCACGTCCACAACGTTTGGCTTCTTTATTATTCTTTGTGTAAACATTGCATGCTTTCACACTTTGCTTACAATAGATCTGTCATTATATCTCTCTCTCCATATTCCCTATCCTCTCTACAGTACAAGCCTCTCTATGCAAATTATCCCCAAAAAATAAGACGTGGACTCTCTCTCATTTTCATTATATTCTCTCACTCTCTTCACGAGCCCCTTTCTTCACAACCCATTACATATTCATACATAGAATATAGGGATCAAAACCCTAATTGCTTATCCCCAAAACCCAGTTACAACTCATTCTAACTCATTAAAACTCATGTTGACCCGTTGTTCGTGTGTGTTTTTCCTTCTTTTGTGTTCGCATCCTTCTTTCACCTTCTCGTTTATTGTTCTTCCTTATTTTTCACATCTCTCATATTTTGCATGCCGAATTGTTGTCTTTATTTTTCGCCCACTTTATCTTGCCTCTTTTTTCTCTTGATTTTTTCTCTTGCTTGTTTCTCCTACTTTATTCTTCGCCAAGTATGTTTTTACAATGCATTTCAATCCTAAATGCACCTTTTATATGCACTCCACTCCTTCCTTCTCTTCCTTCTTATGTTGTTGCGCATCTCCTCCATATTGAGGATTTTCCTCAAAATTGTATCCAAAAATTTATGTCCAATAGGCCCCCAACAGTCACCTATATCTTGGTCTGAGCCACTTAGGCATGTTGCGTCACTCTTCTCCATGCCTCCATAATTTTTTGGGAAGTTTATTTTGTTGTTGTGACCTCTTTCTTGACTTCTAATTCTTCTTCCACAATAATTTCTACGAACTTCACAATCAGGTTCATAATTTTTTCTTTGATGTTGTGCACTACCTTCTTTTCCTTGCCCTGTGCAGCTACCAATTCGTCGATTACTCTTAGTGCTTCATCCTATAGCTGCACTAATCATTGTTGGAGGATATTCTGCTAGTCCCATATCTTTTTGATTTCATTGTATGACTTCCTTTGTGCCAATATGGTTTTCATGTGTTTCGTTGGTGGAAGTATACTTATGTTTTAGAAAGTAGTTTGCACCTTTTCATGCACATCCCTCAATACCGTTTCCACATCCTTCATTTCTGGATCCTTCATCAGGTTCATCCAGATCTATGTAGTTTCCTTATAGATATTTGTGCATTCCTCATTCAACTTCTTCATATTTTTCACCATAGTCATAGTGATTCTTTCTCTTTCTTTATTTTCCTATGGTGGTGTTCCTGATGTACTGTGTGATTGCAAGTCTTCAATCCTTATGTGGAAGACTTTAATGGATTCACCGATTCTTGAGACCCATTTTTCCATTGTGGCCTCTACCACCATTGGTACTTCTGGGATATCCTAATAAAGATTTTGGACAACTATTGTATCCGTTGGGCCATTTTATTGACCTCCTCCTTCTATTTTAGTGCGTTCTCTTTCATTTCCTTGGCCTCATTCTTCTCCTTCTATGCTTTCTTAACATTTTCTTCAACTTATTTCTTCTCCTACAGTGAAGTTGTATACATTTTTTGTGTTTATTCCTTCTTGTTTGTCACCTTGATAAACTCTTTTCATGGTAAATCTACGTGGAGCCTTATCTCCTTCATAATATCAATCTGCAAACTTTGTATTATTTTTGTAGGCATCCATGAAATCAACAAGTTCATGTGACTTATTTCTCTCATCTTCTCTTGGATGTTTTGCATCTTAAACTCAACTACATCTAACTTGATCTCCAACACTTCTTTACCTATTGCTAACTTTGACAGAAATGGGTTGGTAGTCCCTTCTTTCTCAATCAGGCTCATTGATGGTCCTTCACTTTAGCCTCTATCTTCTACTATCCTCACTATCTGTAATTTTTATTGTATTTTCATCATCTGTTCATGCACATTCTGGTGTTGTTCATCTTTTTTTGGGGACGCTTATTCAATTACCTCCTCTGCAACATCCTACACATGGTAGCCAATTCTATCTATGTCATCATTTGTCAAAGTATATGCATGTAGTACTTTGTGAGAATTCATCTTTCTGTGAGTATCTACAACTAGACCCTTCCCCTTGTATTTACATTTGACCCGTTCTTTTGGAATTGTCTGATACATGTCTTCTGTTGATGGTCCTGGTGTATTCCCTTCGCCATTTCATTACCCATTTCCCTATCCCTATTCTATTTCTTCCTCTTCATTTTATTGTTCTTCTTTGTCTGGGTGCTTCGTTTGTTCCCCTAGAACATTCCACTCTTCCTCTTAACCATTTGTGATCAAGAATACATCGCCCATTCTCAACTTGTAGATTTTTGGTAGCCAGTGATGCGTACGATCCCTTTTTTCTTGGATGTACATGTGGTGCATCACTGCTTTAACATGCACAATATCCTAGCAAGTCTTTACAGTCTGGGTAGTGATGTGTGGCATGTGTGCTATCATGTGCCTGATTGTGTCAAAGTAGACATATAATGTGACATTATTATCTATCTGTCTAATCATGTTTTATGTATGCTACATTTTATCATACCACACAGATGCATTAACTCTCATGGATGTTTTCAAAAATTGGTGATCATTAGGCTCCATCCATCCAACTAGTGTGATCAGGATGAGAAGTCGGGAATAATAATATTCCATGACTTTATCTTGGTATTCTATGCAGTCTATAGAAAACTAATTCACCAGAAATGTGCCCCAATTCATTTGGACCCCCTTTATGCACTTTTTTGCAGCTTCAATAATTATGGTCGACACCTCATCCTTGCGACATTTCCTCAACAATTTGCAGGCCAATACCTGCATTGAAAATCACAAAACATCATCACATATGTTTGTGACATCAAACCCCCACTTCCCTCTAAAGGTGTGGAACTTATCCTTCATAGTTTACGATAGTGCTTTCTCCCCCACCTTGTTTATGAATAATTTTGTCAGATCATGTTGGATGTATGGGATGACCCAGGTTCTACCTTATTTATCCAACAAAACCCTTTTCACCATCGACCCTCCTCGTAAACCATAAGGATATACTGTGCACAGAGTGCACAACACGGTCCCACGCGATATGGTTTATGGGTGACTGCAATATGTAGATGTTTGCAGTCGTGGAAGGGATTAGGGATGTTATTTTTACTTCTCTTCTATTTTAACATGCATTCTACCACAACATTCATATGATCTACCATTTTACTCATTTGATATCATCTATTCTACATACTTATTTTAATGTGTGTTGTAAATAAACCCTACAAATTTCATTCATCTAACCATCCATTTATTATAAAGCATATAAAAGAAGACATCACACATAAAGACACCATTTTTACCGTGGTTCATCTCCCTTGGGATACGTCCACAAAGATATTCTACTTATTTCTTATTCTTCATGAAATAGCATTGTGTGCATTACATCATATGGTTTAAGCATGGTGCATGTGAAGCTAACCAACATCGCACCAAGCTCAACAACTTGTGACCTGGCCCTCAATTACATCTAAAAAATAACTCCATTAGCTCCTCAGCTATATGACCAAAAATTTATCATACCAACGACTCATGACTCAAAAGGGTTGTCCAAAANGAACTTACTTTATTTTTTATTGTAGTCTTTGGAATACATGCAAGTAGTTAAGTAGTTAACTTTTGGACCCTTTGTAAAAATATAAAGATACCTTTAACAAATGAGTATAATAAGGCAAGTAATTTCACTTCTTTGTTATTTTCATTGTTCTTACTTGGGTTTAATTCTAGATCAACTATGTTCCTCATCAATGGTATTGTACCACCTTTAGGTTATAGATATCCATTGAACCCATTGGTCATGTCAATCTAATGAAAAACATCATAAATAATTTTCTCAATACTGAGGGGGGAGGTGAATCAGTATTAAAGACTAATTACTATTACTAATCATAATTAACTTCCCTACAAGCCTTTTGTCAGAGATTTATATTTTTTATTAAATTATAGACAGTCGTCAGAACATCAACGAACCTATTCATCAATTGTTCAACTAACCTGGATTCTTTCCTCCCCAGAAAAAATGTGAGACATACATCATTCTCATCATTTTTTCATCGAACATTTATCAATTTATCGTTGCAAGTTTGTCATTGTTTCGTCAACAATTTGACAGTGTTTCATCACATGTTTGTCAATATTTAATATAATTTTTTTCAATGTTGTATCATACGTTCGGTGAATGTTTACTTTTATTCTGAGACATAAAACATCGGAGATACAGCCACGTCGTCATTTTTGAGTCAATTGTTTTTTAAAGTTTCGACGACAGTTTTCTACTTGATTGTCACAATTTTGTCACTTGTTTGTCAAAAAATTGTCACTATGTTGTCAATATTTCAACTAACAAGTGACAACCAAGTGACGTAAGTGTGCCTGTTGATATGCGGCTGTAATACCCTAGGTTCAAGTTATCTAACCAACAAAACCCTTTAGACACCATCCATTTCGGGATCACCTTCATGCAAGTGAAGTCTCACCTAAGGCATATATTGGGGTTGTAGGAACCAAGTTTAAACAGTAGCGAGGGGATGGGAGTCGATCGTCTTATTCATTCTTACTTATTTGTTCTGTGTGCATTATCCTGTGTTTCTTATTCCTTGATTAATTAGTAAAATTAGCTACACAACACTATTATACTGCAATTTGCAACATAAACCATTCACTATAACATTCAAAAGTATTTCGCATAGCTTATCTAGAAAAAATATCTAGATATAGTTATTCATAAAGAG
Source organism: Picea glauca (assembly GCA_000966675.3). Lineage (NCBI taxonomy): Eukaryota > Viridiplantae > Streptophyta > Pinopsida > Pinales > Pinaceae > Picea > Picea glauca. The sequence goes on from JZKD02S0333852.1 coordinate 104,784, forward strand.
ACATTCATGATTAATCACATGAAAATACAAGCATACACATTAATTACCTTGGTTCACCCAAATTTGGGCCACGTCCACAACGTTTGGCTTCTTTATTATTCTTTGTGTAAACATTGCATGCTTTCACACTTTGCTTACAATAGATCTGTCATTATATCTCTCTCTCCATATTCCCTATCCTCTCTACAGTACAAGCCTCTCTATGCAAATTATCCCCAAAAAATAAGACGTGGACTCTCTCTCATTTTCATTATATTCTCTCACTCTCTTCACGAGCCCCTTTCTTCACAACCCATTACATATTCATACATAGAATATAGGGATCAAAACCCTAATTGCTTATCCCCAAAACCCAGTTACAACTCATTCTAACTCATTAAAACTCATGTTGACCCGTTGTTCGTGTGTGTTTTTCCTTCTTTTGTGTTCGCATCCTTCTTTCACCTTCTCGTTTATTGTTCTTCCTTATTTTTCACATCTCTCATATTTTGCATGCCGAATTGTTGTCTTTATTTTTCGCCCACTTTATCTTGCCTCTTTTTTCTCTTGATTTTTTCTCTTGCTTGTTTCTCCTACTTTATTCTTCGCCAAGTATGTTTTTACAATGCATTTCAATCCTAAATGCACCTTTTATATGCACTCCACTCCTTCCTTCTCTTCCTTCTTATGTTGTTGCGCATCTCCTCCATATTGAGGATTTTCCTCAAAATTGTATCCAAAAATTTATGTCCAATAGGCCCCCAACAGTCACCTATATCTTGGTCTGAGCCACTTAGGCATGTTGCGTCACTCTTCTCCATGCCTCCATAATTTTTTGGGAAGTTTATTTTGTTGTTGTGACCTCTTTCTTGACTTCTAATTCTTCTTCCACAATAATTTCTACGAACTTCACAATCAGGTTCATAATTTTTTCTTTGATGTTGTGCACTACCTTCTTTTCCTTGCCCTGTGCAGCTACCAATTCGTCGATTACTCTTAGTGCTTCATCCTATAGCTGCACTAATCATTGTTGGAGGATATTCTGCTAGTCCCATATCTTTTTGATTTCATTGTATGACTTCCTTTGTGCCAATATGGTTTTCATGTGTTTCGTTGGTGGAAGTATACTTATGTTTTAGAAAGTAGTTTGCACCTTTTCATGCACATCCCTCAATACCGTTTCCACATCCTTCATTTCTGGATCCTTCATCAGGTTCATCCAGATCTATGTAGTTTCCTTATAGATATTTGTGCATTCCTCATTCAACTTCTTCATATTTTTCACCATAGTCATAGTGATTCTTTCTCTTTCTTTATTTTCCTATGGTGGTGTTCCTGATGTACTGTGTGATTGCAAGTCTTCAATCCTTATGTGGAAGACTTTAATGGATTCACCGATTCTTGAGACCCATTTTTCCATTGTGGCCTCTACCACCATTGGTACTTCTGGGATATCCTAATAAAGATTTTGGACAACTATTGTATCCGTTGGGCCATTTTATTGACCTCCTCCTTCTATTTTAGTGCGTTCTCTTTCATTTCCTTGGCCTCATTCTTCTCCTTCTATGCTTTCTTAACATTTTCTTCAACTTATTTCTTCTCCTACAGTGAAGTTGTATACATTTTTTGTGTTTATTCCTTCTTGTTTGTCACCTTGATAAACTCTTTTCATGGTAAATCTACGTGGAGCCTTATCTCCTTCATAATATCAATCTGCAAACTTTGTATTATTTTTGTAGGCATCCATGAAATCAACAAGTTCATGTGACTTATTTCTCTCATCTTCTCTTGGATGTTTTGCATCTTAAACTCAACTACATCTAACTTGATCTCCAACACTTCTTTACCTATTGCTAACTTTGACAGAAATGGGTTGGTAGTCCCTTCTTTCTCAATCAGGCTCATTGATGGTCCTTCACTTTAGCCTCTATCTTCTACTATCCTCACTATCTGTAATTTTTATTGTATTTTCATCATCTGTTCATGCACATTCTGGTGTTGTTCATCTTTTTTTGGGGACGCTTATTCAATTACCTCCTCTGCAACATCCTACACATGGTAGCCAATTCTATCTATGTCATCATTTGTCAAAGTATATGCATGTAGTACTTTGTGAGAATTCATCTTTCTGTGAGTATCTACAACTAGACCCTTCCCCTTGTATTTACATTTGACCCGTTCTTTTGGAATTGTCTGATACATGTCTTCTGTTGATGGTCCTGGTGTATTCCCTTCGCCATTTCATTACCCATTTCCCTATCCCTATTCTATTTCTTCCTCTTCATTTTATTGTTCTTCTTTGTCTGGGTGCTTCGTTTGTTCCCCTAGAACATTCCACTCTTCCTCTTAACCATTTGTGATCAAGAATACATCGCCCATTCTCAACTTGTAGATTTTTGGTAGCCAGTGATGCGTACGATCCCTTTTTTCTTGGATGTACATGTGGTGCATCACTGCTTTAACATGCACAATATCCTAGCAAGTCTTTACAGTCTGGGTAGTGATGTGTGGCATGTGTGCTATCATGTGCCTGATTGTGTCAAAGTAGACATATAATGTGACATTATTATCTATCTGTCTAATCATGTTTTATGTATGCTACATTTTATCATACCACACAGATGCATTAACTCTCATGGATGTTTTCAAAAATTGGTGATCATTAGGCTCCATCCATCCAACTAGTGTGATCAGGATGAGAAGTCGGGAATAATAATATTCCATGACTTTATCTTGGTATTCTATGCAGTCTATAGAAAACTAATTCACCAGAAATGTGCCCCAATTCATTTGGACCCCCTTTATGCACTTTTTTGCAGCTTCAATAATTATGGTCGACACCTCATCCTTGCGACATTTCCTCAACAATTTGCAGGCCAATACCTGCATTGAAAATCACAAAACATCATCACATATGTTTGTGACATCAAACCCCCACTTCCCTCTAAAGGTGTGGAACTTATCCTTCATAGTTTACGATAGTGCTTTCTCCCCCACCTTGTTTATGAATAATTTTGTCAGATCATGTTGGATGTATGGGATGACCCAGGTTCTACCTTATTTATCCAACAAAACCCTTTTCACCATCGACCCTCCTCGTAAACCATAAGGATATACTGTGCACAGAGTGCACAACACGGTCCCACGCGATATGGTTTATGGGTGACTGCAATATGTAGATGTTTGCAGTCGTGGAAGGGATTAGGGATGTTATTTTTACTTCTCTTCTATTTTAACATGCATTCTACCACAACATTCATATGATCTACCATTTTACTCATTTGATATCATCTATTCTACATACTTATTTTAATGTGTGTTGTAAATAAACCCTACAAATTTCATTCATCTAACCATCCATTTATTATAAAGCATATAAAAGAAGACATCACACATAAAGACACCATTTTTACCGTGGTTCATCTCCCTTGGGATACGTCCACAAAGATATTCTACTTATTTCTTATTCTTCATGAAATAGCATTGTGTGCATTACATCATATGGTTTAAGCATGGTGCATGTGAAGCTAACCAACATCGCACCAAGCTCAACAACTTGTGACCTGGCCCTCAATTACATCTAAAAAATAACTCCATTAGCTCCTCAGCTATATGACCAAAAATTTATCATACCAACGACTCATGACTCAAAAGGGTTGTCCAAAA
>JZKD02S0333852.1:126873-165315 GCA_000966675.3 Picea glauca
CATAGCTTATCTAGAAAAAATATCTAGATATAGTTATTCATAAAGAGACATTCATGATTAATCACATGAAAATACAAGCATACACATTAATTACCTTGGTTCACCCAAATTTGGGCCACGTCCACAACGTTTGGCTTCTTTATTATTCTTTGTGTAAACATTGCATGCTTTCACACTTTGCTTACAATAGATCTGTCATTATATCTCTCTCTCCATATTCCCTATCCTCTCTACAGTACAAGCCTCTCTATGCAAATTATCCCCAAAAAATAAGACGTGGACTCTCTCTCATTTTCATTATATTCTCTCACTCTCTTCACGAGCCCCTTTCTTCACAACCCATTACATATTCATACATAGAATATAGGGATCAAAACCCTAATTGCTTATCCCCAAAACCCAGTTACAACTCATTCTAACTCATTAAAACTCATGTTGACCCGTTGTTCGTGTGTGTTTTTCCTTCTTTTGTGTTCGCATCCTTCTTTCACCTTCTCGTTTATTGTTCTTCCTTATTTTTCACATCTCTCATATTTTGCATGCCGAATTGTTGTCTTTATTTTTCGCCCACTTTATCTTGCCTCTTTTTTCTCTTGATTTTTTCTCTTGCTTGTTTCTCCTACTTTATTCTTCGCCAAGTATGTTTTTACAATGCATTTCAATCCTAAATGCACCTTTTATATGCACTCCACTCCTTCCTTCTCTTCCTTCTTATGTTGTTGCGCATCTCCTCCATATTGAGGATTTTCCTCAAAATTGTATCCAAAAATTTATGTCCAATAGGCCCCCAACAGTCACCTATATCTTGGTCTGAGCCACTTAGGCATGTTGCGTCACTCTTCTCCATGCCTCCATAATTTTTTGGGAAGTTTATTTTGTTGTTGTGACCTCTTTCTTGACTTCTAATTCTTCTTCCACAATAATTTCTACGAACTTCACAATCAGGTTCATAATTTTTTCTTTGATGTTGTGCACTACCTTCTTTTCCTTGCCCTGTGCAGCTACCAATTCGTCGATTACTCTTAGTGCTTCATCCTATAGCTGCACTAATCATTGTTGGAGGATATTCTGCTAGTCCCATATCTTTTTGATTTCATTGTATGACTTCCTTTGTGCCAATATGGTTTTCATGTGTTTCGTTGGTGGAAGTATACTTATGTTTTAGAAAGTAGTTTGCACCTTTTCATGCACATCCCTCAATACCGTTTCCACATCCTTCATTTCTGGATCCTTCATCAGGTTCATCCAGATCTATGTAGTTTCCTTATAGATATTTGTGCATTCCTCATTCAACTTCTTCATATTTTTCACCATAGTCATAGTGATTCTTTCTCTTTCTTTATTTTCCTATGGTGGTGTTCCTGATGTACTGTGTGATTGCAAGTCTTCAATCCTTATGTGGAAGACTTTAATGGATTCACCGATTCTTGAGACCCATTTTTCCATTGTGGCCTCTACCACCATTGGTACTTCTGGGATATCCTAATAAAGATTTTGGACAACTATTGTATCCGTTGGGCCATTTTATTGACCTCCTCCTTCTATTTTAGTGCGTTCTCTTTCATTTCCTTGGCCTCATTCTTCTCCTTCTATGCTTTCTTAACATTTTCTTCAACTTATTTCTTCTCCTACAGTGAAGTTGTATACATTTTTTGTGTTTATTCCTTCTTGTTTGTCACCTTGATAAACTCTTTTCATGGTAAATCTACGTGGAGCCTTATCTCCTTCATAATATCAATCTGCAAACTTTGTATTATTTTTGTAGGCATCCATGAAATCAACAAGTTCATGTGACTTATTTCTCTCATCTTCTCTTGGATGTTTTGCATCTTAAACTCAACTACATCTAACTTGATCTCCAACACTTCTTTACCTATTGCTAACTTTGACAGAAATGGGTTGGTAGTCCCTTCTTTCTCAATCAGGCTCATTGATGGTCCTTCACTTTAGCCTCTATCTTCTACTATCCTCACTATCTGTAATTTTTATTGTATTTTCATCATCTGTTCATGCACATTCTGGTGTTGTTCATCTTTTTTTGGGGACGCTTATTCAATTACCTCCTCTGCAACATCCTACACATGGTAGCCAATTCTATCTATGTCATCATTTGTCAAAGTATATGCATGTAGTACTTTGTGAGAATTCATCTTTCTGTGAGTATCTACAACTAGACCCTTCCCCTTGTATTTACATTTGACCCGTTCTTTTGGAATTGTCTGATACATGTCTTCTGTTGATGGTCCTGGTGTATTCCCTTCGCCATTTCATTACCCATTTCCCTATCCCTATTCTATTTCTTCCTCTTCATTTTATTGTTCTTCTTTGTCTGGGTGCTTCGTTTGTTCCCCTAGAACATTCCACTCTTCCTCTTAACCATTTGTGATCAAGAATACATCGCCCATTCTCAACTTGTAGATTTTTGGTAGCCAGTGATGCGTACGATCCCTTTTTTCTTGGATGTACATGTGGTGCATCACTGCTTTAACATGCACAATATCCTAGCAAGTCTTTACAGTCTGGGTAGTGATGTGTGGCATGTGTGCTATCATGTGCCTGATTGTGTCAAAGTAGACATATAATGTGACATTATTATCTATCTGTCTAATCATGTTTTATGTATGCTACATTTTATCATACCACACAGATGCATTAACTCTCATGGATGTTTTCAAAAATTGGTGATCATTAGGCTCCATCCATCCAACTAGTGTGATCAGGATGAGAAGTCGGGAATAATAATATTCCATGACTTTATCTTGGTATTCTATGCAGTCTATAGAAAACTAATTCACCAGAAATGTGCCCCAATTCATTTGGACCCCCTTTATGCACTTTTTTGCAGCTTCAATAATTATGGTCGACACCTCATCCTTGCGACATTTCCTCAACAATTTGCAGGCCAATACCTGCATTGAAAATCACAAAACATCATCACATATGTTTGTGACATCAAACCCCCACTTCCCTCTAAAGGTGTGGAACTTATCCTTCATAGTTTACGATAGTGCTTTCTCCCCCACCTTGTTTATGAATAATTTTGTCAGATCATGTTGGATGTATGGGATGACCCAGGTTCTACCTTATTTATCCAACAAAACCCTTTTCACCATCGACCCTCCTCGTAAACCATAAGGATATACTGTGCACAGAGTGCACAACACGGTCCCACGCGATATGGTTTATGGGTGACTGCAATATGTAGATGTTTGCAGTCGTGGAAGGGATTAGGGATGTTATTTTTACTTCTCTTCTATTTTAACATGCATTCTACCACAACATTCATATGATCTACCATTTTACTCATTTGATATCATCTATTCTACATACTTATTTTAATGTGTGTTGTAAATAAACCCTACAAATTTCATTCATCTAACCATCCATTTATTATAAAGCATATAAAAGAAGACATCACACATAAAGACACCATTTTTACCGTGGTTCATCTCCCTTGGGATACGTCCACAAAGATATTCTACTTATTTCTTATTCTTCATGAAATAGCATTGTGTGCATTACATCATATGGTTTAAGCATGGTGCATGTGAAGCTAACCAACATCGCACCAAGCTCAACAACTTGTGACCTGGCCCTCAATTACATCTAAAAAATAACTCCATTAGCTCCTCAGCTATATGACCAAAAATTTATCATACCAACGACTCATGACTCAAAAGGGTTGTCCAAAACTAATTTCTTCTCTCTCAAAAAGGACACCTCAATATACCTCATATGTCTTCTATTTATACTATAAAATGGGTAAAAACGCTTAAATTCTAACTCCAAAAACCTAACTCTAAGTGGACTACACTTTCCCACTTTCTAACTGCCTTCTGTACAACTGGTATTCAATCTAACCATTCCTTGTGTTGATCTTCCTTATTTCCTTTAGCTTTTCCTCTACACTAATATCTTATGCTAGTGGGATCTCTAGAATTCTTTGGAAGACTTCTTCGAGTCTTTTATCTAAGATATCTACAGGGTTTTGTTCTTCCTCTCTTTCCAGTCATACTTTTGTAAGAACTATCTCTAACACATCCTTAGCTTCCATGGTTATCTCTAGGTATGTGGCATCCTTCCTCACCCTGGATTGAACCTCTTGCACTACACTCATATGCATCTTATATAATTATTTTTTTGGTATCCTCACCAATACCAACTCTATTTGTTCAACATGCTTGATTTGTGTCTACACCAAGTCCTTGTTTATTCTCATGATGTCTTTAGTCAAGTTAAAATTCTTACTGGCCAATGTTATTATCTCTACTATTTTTTCCTCATTCTATGTTGTTTGTTGTTGTGTTGCATCTTCAGGATGTTCCTTGGTAACCCATATCTACTCTAATAACTTCTTGACCTCTATCATTTCTTGCATTATCCTTTCTCTTTGTTTCTATGCCTCTTCGTATTCTTCTTCAGCGTGGTATTGTACTCTTTCCGTGACTAGTTCTCCATCATCTTATGTTATGCGATATTTAAGGCCTTCCTTGTGTGCTTTCATTTTCTTGCATTATTCACTTGTATGTACATTCGTTATCTTTGGTGGCCTTGGTTGTGTTGGCTCTATTTTTCCTGGGGTATTTGGTATGTCCTCTCCCATATGTCCTTTCTGCGCAGGGATGTTATACTTTGTCTTTGTTGTGCCATTAGTGGTAGTTGCGCAGTCCTTCTATTGTGTAACTGGCTTGGGGATAGTCTTTTTATTTTTTCTTCTACTCCCCCTTGTTGTCCTTGTGTGCCCTTTTGCTTCTCTTGTATTTTCTACTAGGGTATTTTTCATGCGTGACGAACCTTCTTATGTTGGTTGTTTTTCCTTTTCTTGTTGCTTGTCCTTTTTTGGATGCTTGTCCTTTGTGGGTTGCTTGACTAAAATATTCCATTATTTTTGCTAGTCTTCCATCGCCCATTGGACTTCTTCCACTATGACGCAATATCTCATCTATAGACACTCCTTCTTTGGATACCTTTTGGCCTGGATCCACATATTATGTCACAATGCCTTAAAGTTTGTTAAGATCCAAATACTCAAAATATCATAAAATAACAAAAGTACACACCATGTACAGAATGTAAACGTGGAGCACAACTCCAATATAGATAATTTACACAATAACTCCTTAAATAATAGGGGAACCCCCTCCAAATAACTAAATACCTTTCATACTTCACAATTTTCCTAATAATGAATACATGATCTCTTATATATAGATATTCACACTTGCACATGAGGCCCCTTTATCACTAGGCCGACCTTATTACATAATTCTTTACACATTACATGTACATTTAGGCCCATATATGCCCCCCTTTGGGGTCATATCATATACATATAGCCATATATATTCCCCCCTTGGGTCATAACATAGTACCCTCCTTAAAAAATCTTTGTCCTCAAGGATTTGCATTTAAAGGATTCACATTGATGAAACCAAGTAATATAATTTTCTTATGTTCCTACTTTCTTCATTCCATTGTTGATGATCTATCCATCCAAGATCAATTATTTTCAGTCTTAATCATTGGCTTCTAGTTGTTGAATAATTTTCTTTCCTTTGATTCCATGTATTTTTGTTGAAGCTTCTCCAATTTGTAGCCATTGTTGATCTCTGATAATAGCTTGTTGAAGAGTAGCTTGGTGATGCCTTGTTCCATGAATATTGACAAGTATTCCATCTTCATCCTTCATAATGTTGATATTTTCCTTCTTTTCTTCCTTGAAAGTCTTCTTGGTAATGAGGGTGTCAATATGGTTTCACATTTGATGGTCTTCCTTCACTCTACACATGCATTTCATATATCTTATTTTCAACAACAATGGAATCCCCGATCATCTTTTCTTGGTCTTTGATTATTCTAGCCTTCGAGATAATACCATCATATTTGGCATGTACATCCTCTAGATGGAGTTCAACTTCTTCCAATATATTTTGTTTACCTTCTTGAATCTTTTCTTCTTTGTCCTTTTGAAGCTGCAATGTGATCCCATCTAACAAATTTTGACGTCCTTCTTCAATTTTGGCTTGTATTTATGATTTTACCTTATCATTATTTAAGGATTCTTCAACCTTCATGCAAATTTCATCTTCTAGTCTTTTGGTAGATTCTTCATCCAAGATTATTCTTTCTTGTTGATTTTGACAATTATTCTTTTCTTCTTTCAATCTCTTGACCTCATCCAATAGTTTTTTATTATGGTTTCATAATCTACATATATATTCATCTTTCTTTTTCAAATCTTCCCTTGACTCATCATTTTCCCACTTTGATTTACTATTATTTTCTTTCTTTAAGGTATTAACCTCCTTAATGAGTGATTCATTAAGGTATTGTATCTTATATAGCTCCTCACCCTTCTTCTTAATCTCTTCCTTTGCTTATTTTAATTCATCTTGAATTTTATACAATTCCTCCATTTTTGTATCCCTAATCCATTTATTTGAGAAGAGTTTTTCAAATTCTTCCCATGTGTAGTGCCATCTAGTATTTTGATTAAAACTCATCCACCACTTCCAAAATTCTTCAAAAAACTAATTTCTTTCCTTCATAGGAGTCACATTATATTATTTTACCAACCTCAACCATTCCATAGGATTGATTTCATCTTTATCTCTATCTCCTATAAATTTAGATATTGTCATCGATTCTTAATTGATGTCTAACCCCAATCCTTGACTTCCAACCTTCGTTTATTAAGGATAAATGTCTCAAATAGTTATAATCCTTGTTCCAATATTATTTTCTATGTTGTGTATTTTCAATGTATTTTGAATCAACTCAATTGGACATTCCAATCAAAGTTTATGATTGTTTTAAGTCAACATACCTTCAAAACCTTGATTTGGAGCTTGTCCTCCTTGCCGACCTTAATTCTAATGTATCTATGAAATTTAGGCCCTTATTACTTAGAATTTGTGACCTGTATTACTCTGAAATTTCATCTCTGCAATGCCATAGGTCTGACCAAAATTGGATGTGCCACATGGAAGTTATGGTAACTTCCCCACACCTTAATGATTTTTGGCATTTCTATGAGAGAGAACTTGTACAGCGTGCCCCATGCACAATAACGGATATAGAATTATGAAAATTGTAACATAAATACTATGGTTTTTCCAGTGTTCATTTCAACTAGTCTTAATCAATTTGGATCCTCTATGAAGACATTATGGTTGTTTTACCCAGAACACATGTTTGAGACTAGTCAATAGGACTAGTGAAATACCCTATCATACACAGGGTGTATATACAAAATTAGGATGAAAAAGACTCTGAAATTTTTATCAAAGATACCTTAATAATTTATATGAATATCCTTTGTAATTTAGTGTATGAAATGTTACATAAAATATCTTATAGAGAAAATTTTGAGATGACTAAATTTAGGATGATTTCAGTACCTTATCTTACAAAGGTTATATATCTGAAAGTATAAGGCATCAGGAGATGAAATTTTAACCTGACTTACCTTGATCCGTCTACTAAATATACTCCAAGGGGTTCCTTTTGAAACATTGTAGAAACAAATTTATAGTGAAAATTCCAAGGTGTCTCAGGTGTAGCAACGAAACCCCAAGACCTTGAGCTCTGATACCAAATGTTAAGATCCAAATACTCAAAATATCATAAAATAATATAAGTACACACCATCTACAGAATTTAAACATTGAGCACAACTCTAATATAGATAATTTACACAATAAATCCTTAAAGAATAGGGAAACCCCCTCCAAATAACCAAATGTCTTTCATACTTCGCAATTTCGCTAATAAGGAATACATGCTCTCTTATATATAGCTATTAACACTTGCACTTGAGGCCCCTTTATCACTAGTCCAACCCTGTTAAATATGTATTTACACATTACATGTACATTTAGGCCCATATATTCCCCCCCTTGGGGTCATATCATATACATATAGCCATATATATTCCCTCCTTGGGTCATAACAAAGTTTTCTATCATATTGTGCTCCTCCACCACCTCTGGTGGTATCCTCAAAGTTTCGTCCACCTTTCCTTGTATTTATTCAAAGTATGTATTGAATACGTTGGTATTTACGTGCCTGTCTTTTGCGACATTTTTGTGCCATAATGATTCATATTGTGATTTGTGACACCTTCCATCTCTATGACATAACATAGTGCATTTGGGGTGCTTCCAACCCACTAGTTCAATAAGGATCATGAGCCAAGAGTAATGGAACTTTGTTCCTACGTCCTAAGAATCCTTGCAATCCTCCAAAAATAACTTAAGAAAATATGGGCTCTAGCTTAATACAATGTTATTTTTGCACTTCACATATGTTCCTATTACACGTGTTGGTACTTCCTCCTTGTGACACTTCTTGAGTAATTTACAAGACATCAGTTTGGTTTCTAGCCTTGTTTTTGGTTCACTGATCCTATTCATGATGATCCCTCCAGATCCTCTTTTTTTCTCGTATTTTTTCTTCATATCTTATGCCAAAGATTTATCCTTTGTCTTGGCATCTAGGTACTACGCAGGTGGCTCACCATTGGTGGAAAGACCTGTTATCTTTTCTAACAAATCAACGTCTATGGAAACCTATGTGTACAACCATAAAATACCTCCATTTACTACTTCTAGTAACTCTTTGACATAGTTATTTACATCCTTTCCCCTACCAAATTATGGGATATCCAATAGGTTCATTATACCTATATTATATATTCCTTGTATCCATTGTTTAGGTTCCATTATGGGTACTCCTGTCATGCTCACCCCTCTGTCTTCTAAGGATACCTGTTGCATGAACTCTGGGAATTTATCTGTATCCATGACATCATGGTATGAATAGTGCAGTTCGTCTACACATCCAAGTAAATCAGTGACAATATTTACTCCTATTGGTATGCACGATAACACAATGGTTACTTATTATTGCTTGCATGGGGATCTTTGGCTCTGTTTTTTTCCCTTCCCTCTTCCTAGCACACTTGAGGTCCCTACCTCTTGATATGTTTTCTATTCCTCCTCTTCTTCTCCACTAGACTCCTATTGTGTAGTGGTCTCAGTTTCCGGTGTATGTTCCTATTGTTCTTGCTCTGTGTCGACTTGAGTCCTCATCTTGTTGAAATCATTACATTCTTCATCTACTTCTTTTGTTGGATCAGTTGTTTCCTCCATTGGGTTTAGTTCTACTGTTGTGCTTGGTGGGTCAATCTGCATATGTTATGTTTGGTCCTATACCATTGTAGGGATCACCAATTCTAGGGAATGAATGTCGTCAACATCCACCACTCACTTCATCTGCGTAGGATTTTCTGCTTACATTGTTGGCTCCTATGATGGTCGTGTAGCACTGTGCGTATTCATTGGCATATGGATCGGTGGTTCAACTTTGGGTGTCTCCATCATGCTAAATCACCTGAAATATAACTATCCTCCTGCTAAATCACCTGAAATATCACTATCCTCCTACTAAATCGCCTTTATGTTCTTCATTTTCTGGTGCTTAGCTATGCATTTTCTCAAATTCACATTGTGGCTTCTCGAAGCCTAATTTATCTTCTAAAATGTTGTCATAAATGATCCAAATATTTCTGATCATGCTCCATTAACTGTCATAAATGTTCCAAATCTTGTCAGGAATGCTTACTCCACTACCATAAATGTCAGTTTCGTGCCCTCCTTTTCCGGTGATTATTTTTTCATTTCCAGACTATTTCATTTTTCGAGTGCATTGTGTTTTATACTATCATTTTTCTCACGCACACTAGTATTTTATTCTTTCATGTCTATCCTGCATGCACTATTTTCACTTCTTGTCACCCTAATTTTATTTCTGTTGCACACTATCATTCTCAACTTATATGTCTATCACTTATTCCTCTAACTGCTTCTTTTTTAATTTTTCTTCATTTTTCTATTTTTATCTTCCTTTTTCTTCTTTTTCTACTTTTTCTTTTCTTTTTATTCTTTTTCTTATTATTATATACAATATGTAAAAGACTAGATCTTGCACTGCAACTACTGAGGATTAGTGGGTGGATTGTCCCTCTGTAGTTTCAATCGCATACCATTCACCAGTCCTTGGATTTCATTTCCTTCTAAGTCTTGAAGTTGTACAACACCTCCATCTCTGACAGACTTTATGTGATATGGCCCTAACCAATACATTCTAAGCTTCCTTGGGCGCTACAAATACGTACTTTCATAGAGGAGAATCGGGTCTCCTTCCTTGAAATTCTTCTTATTGATATGTTTGTCATGCCACACCTTATCCTTCACTTTCTGAACATCCTGATGGAAACCTTCTATGATTTTTTCCTCTTCCAATTCCAAAATTTGAGCCAATATTTCCTACGTTGCTCCCCTTTCTATCATATCTGTAATTGTTGCAATGCGCAAACTTGGTATCAAATAATCTAAGGAAACTATTGCTTTATGTCCATACACCAATCTAAAGAGTGGCTTCCCTGTTAGCTTCTTGCATGTATTTCTATAAGCCCATATTATTGTTGGTACCTTCAAATCCCAATCATCTCTATTCACATGAAAACTATTTTTCAAGGAATTCTCCAAAATCTTGTTAAAGGCTTCCAATGTTCCATTTTATTGAGAGTGATAAGGAGTGATCTTCTGATGATGTATCTTAAATTCTTTAAGCATTGCCTCAATTGTACTATTAACAAAGTGATTCCATTGATTACTCATCAATATTATTGGACATCCAAACCTTTTCACTACATGTTCAAATGAAAATCATGTTGCAGTCTCTACGCTCCAATCCTTTACTGGTTCTTCTTCAACGCATTTGGTAAAGTATTATGTCATTGCAATAATATATCTAGCTCGTGATCTTTGTGTTGGTTGATTAATTGGACCTAAAAAATATATTTTCCATTTATCAAACACTTTTAAAGTTACTTTAGGTCTCAATGGCATTTCATCCCTCCTAGATGGTTTCCCAACTCTTTGACAAACATTACACTTTTGAAAATATTCCTTTGAATCCTTGTGAATTGTTGTCCACCATAATCCTACACACAATACCTTCTACATGGTAGCTTTCCCTATGTAGTGTCCTCCAACAATCCCTTCGTGTGCCTATTCTAAAATGATAGGCCTTTCATGCTCCATCACACATATTCTCAAGATGTTATCTACTCCAAGTTTGTATAAGTGACCTACAATCAATTGATAGTCTATAGCTCTGACCACCAATTTTTTCTTCTGCGTAGTAGTAAATTCTCTTGGTGCAAATCATTTACTCAAAAACTCAATAATGTTATCAAAATACTCACCAACTATCTATACCGACAACAATTGTGCATCTGGAAAGTTTTCTTCCAATTTATTGGGTTCTTCTCCATTAGTTATCATGGATAAGTGATTTGGTCTTGATTTTAATCTTTCAGGATTCACCATAACTTTGAAATCAAACTCTTGGAATAAAAGCGTCCATCTACATATCCTTTCCCCCAACACTGGCTTATTGAATAAATTTATTAGATTAGAATGATATGTAAACACATTGAAATGTTTCATGAAAAAGTAATGTATGTATTTCTACAAATCATATACCATAGCTAATCCTTCCCTTTCTGTAGTGTTATAGTTATCTTCTGAATCTGATAAATTTCTGCTTGAAAATGCAATAGGGTGGTATATATCACCTTCTCCTAGTTGGTTTAATACTTCTCCTAATTCTATTGCAGATGCATCCACATGCACATGAAATTCTTTTTCTCAGTCTCGAAACTCTAAAATCGATGCAGTGAGCATCTTCTCCATCTGCATATCCTTCCCCCCAACACTGGCTTATTGAATAAATATATTATATTAGAATGATATGTAAACATATTTAAATGTTTCCCGAAAAAGTAATGTATGTTTTTCTACAAAACATATACCATAGCTAATCCTTCCCTTTCTGTAGTGTTATAGTTCTGTTCTGAATCTGATAAATTTCTGCTTGCAAATGCAATAGGGTGGTATATATCACCTTCTCCTAGTTGGTTTAATACTTCTCCTAATTCTATTGTAGATGCATCCACATGCACATGAAATTCTTTTTCTCAGTCTTGAAACTCTAAAATCGATGCAGTGAGCATCTTCTAAAATATCCAAACTCTACTAGCATTCCTCTTTCCATTGATACTTAGTGTCCTTCTACAACAAATTCTCCATTGACACAATAATCTATGTATATCCCCTTATAAAATTCTTGTAATATAATGTATTACTAAGGGTACTCTTCAATTGACACATTGAATTCGGTGGTGGTAAGTTAACTATGACAACAATTTTAACAGGATCAACCAGTAGACCCTATTTACACACCACATGACATAAAAAAATACCAAAAGGTGTGCTAAAAATACATTTATTAATATTCAATGATATCTGACACTATCTACATCTATCCAACATTATCCTTAATACTTCAACATGATCCTTCAGCAAACTGAACATTGTCCAATCATCCAAGTAAACTTCTAAAAATTTATGAAAAAAGTCATTAAACGATGCTACTACTACTCTTGAAAAAATTGTTGGTGCATTATTTAACCCAATTGAATGACTATATACTAAATTATCCCCATTCTATCGCAAATATTGTTTTATGTCTATCTGTTGGTGCAATCCTTATATGATGGTAACCTGAAAAACCCATATGTGAATAAATAATATTCTTGACCCCCTACATTCTCCAATACTTAATATGTAATGGGGTAGGAAACGTGTCGTGTAGGTAAGCATCATTCGATTTTCTCAAATATACAAAAATCCTTATCCCTCCTTGCTTCTTTACTGCACTACCATAGGGTTGATCCATTTTGATTCTTCCACAGTTTCTATGACACCAGCTTCTAACATCTTGTCAATTTATGGCTTCACCTTTTCTTTGTATATTGGATTCAGTCTGTACATTCTCTGTCTAATAGGTTTGTCTTCTGAATTCAAAGGCGTCTTCATTTATACTAAGTCTCCTTCTAATCCCTTCATTTTTTAAAATGTTGGTGGAAATAAGTCACTGTACTCACACAGTAATTTTGTGATCCTTTGTACTGTCTGTTTATCCCAATTATCTCCAATACTTGTCATCTTTGGGTTTTTTCTAGTTCCAATGTTTACCTTCATGATATTCAATGGTGAAGCATAATATTTTGAATCTTTCTTGGGACCTTCTACTTCCCTTTCAATTTCCACTTATGGGATCCGTATATTGCGTGGATTATATTTTGTTGGGTCTTCTACTTATGTGATGTGATAACATTGTAGCAATTGTTTCACTATCTGTCTAGCCTGCCTCTAATATGTTGGGATTATTTCAAATTTTGGTTCTTCAAATATCCTATATCTTACTATTTTCATTGGTGTATCTATCTCCAAAATTTCATTCTCAAATGAAAATGTAACTATGAAATTTTGTTGCATCTCTTCCTAGTTTGTAGGTTCTCTGTGTTGTTCATGTTTTGTGTACTAGTTCTTTGGGATGCCTTATAATATGTTAATAAAAATATGTGGCCATTCTTTTGGTGGTATTAATATCCATTGAACCATGCACTTATCTATATGTTCTTTAGGTTTTCCAAATACCTCATATTTCTCCTCATATATATGTTCCTTCTCTACATTGAATTTGATGCACAGTAACCTTTTGCACTAGAACAAATTGTTGATCTTATCCTTATTTGTAACCCACCATATTGCAGGTGTATCTTTCAAAGAAATATCCAATGTTGGTAATCTCTGATTTTCCATAACCTCTACCTCAAACTTCAGTAAACATTATTCTAATTCATTCACACCATAAAAAGTAGGAGGCTCTCTTACCTCTGAACCAATCCATCTCATCGTGTGCATCATTTTGGCACATCTTCTAGTAGATAATTCATGTAGTCGTTGCTGCCAATTTTCTAGTCTCGTGTCAGAGTCTAAGGCACAATAACTAATACTCCTCCAACTCAACATTCCATCTGTAGTTGGGTTGATATAATCATCTTCGTGTGCGGTTATTCGGTATAACCGATTCACATATTTTGTAAGAATATTGTCTATCACAGGTTCCACATACCTTCATCCTTCTGAGGGATCCAATGGCGCAATAAATATGTACTCCCATGATTCAAATATCATCTTACTTTTCTTCAATTTGATAATAGTTTGGTTATCAAAATATCAATCCAAACCCAACAATGTTGGATATGGAGAAGTGTTTTCCACTATGTTAATGACTTAAAAGTATTCCATAGTGTGCACACCATTGATATCTACCATAATTCCTTTCAATATTCCAATTGGCACCACTCTATGATGATTTTCCAACTTCAACTGAATAGGTGAATACCCCAGTTGAGGTTCTCCCATAGCTTCCCATGTATTCTTTGGCAGAACATTGACTTCAGATCCTAAGTCTAGAATGATATCCCCCATATTTAAATATCCTATGTTTTCATTCAATCTAAATTCCCTACTTGTTCTTCTCTTCTTAGAGACCTGATTCACTCTTTTTACCCCTTCGTCTCCATAATTAAACTTTTCTAACAAATTGTGTAGTACTTGTAAGGAATTTTTATCATTCATAAATTTTACACATGATCCCAAAAAGTTTCTTAAGTTACTTACTTGTTATGAAGGATTCTCTTTAGTGGTATGATCAAATAATGAAGGCATGTCATACACTAGTATTTCATCTTCCATTTTTGTCCTTGAAGTAGACACACTATTTTCTTTCGGAATATCCTACCTATCTTCTTTGAATATCTATTTCTCTTTGTGAGCATCAAAATTTTGTTCAAGTGTTGTATCCTTCTTGATCCTTCTTGGTTTCATATTATCCTATCTTAGCTCCACCTCCATTAATTATATTGATATTATTCCCATCCTCTTCTTTGTTTTCCACCCCAATCCATTGTACATTCTGGTTGGTCTGGTTCCTATTGTCATGTATCTGTATCAAAAGTGTTGGATAGTCTTATGTTTCATGGTATGTTTCGCGAAAATACATACATGTAGCAAGTGGTTGTGGGAAGTCCCTTGCATAGTGCTCTGGTTTCTGGAAGTTATGAAAAACTACTAGTCCTCAACCTCCTCCAAATCCTCTTCCTCCATGGCCTCCTCCTCTATTTCCTTGACTATCTTCATCCAGTGTATTATACTAAGGTCCCTGATTGTACTGCGGCTATGCATTATTGTACTATGGTGGTGCTACACACTGTTGTGGTGGTGATACAAACGATTGTGCATTGTTATATTGTGGTTGTTCCTTAAACTACTACGCAGGATTATACTTTGGTTGTCGTACAGACTGTCCTGTTACATGTTCAACCCACACCTTGTATGTATCTGTAATCCTTTCTTTCATCATCTATAAGTTTCTACATTCCTTGTCTTCATGTCCAACTAACTTTCAAAAATTACAAAATGTACTCCTTTGTACTATCTCATACTTTTTTCACCAAGGGGAAATGCTCGGGATCATGCCCATGTGTTTTGCAAATCTCACACCATGGTCCTTTTGAAGCTAAAGGGTTTGGAATACCCACTCCAATATATTGTGCAAATAATGGACACTCTTTCTTATGATGGCCTTTTGTCCTACATATTGTACACTAGACATCTTCTCTTTTCTCCTTTCCTTTATTTTGATTCAAATGGAATGTTATGTTCTTCATATATTGTATTAATTCTTCCATAGTTGGATCTGTATGGTTGTATTCATTTTACTCTTATTGTAAGGATTCTTGGAGAGACTCAGCTTGACATTGGAATTTTTGTTGTCTCAAAGGATACTTCAAGTGTGGCAACAAAGAATTAACAAACAAATGTCTAAGTTGTGTATCAGTAATAGGGTATTTTAACTCACCTTTTAGTCTTTTGAACTTTTGTTCCACCTCCCAAACCGATTCTCCTATTTTCTTCTTAATCTCTATCATTTCATTCATGAACTGGTCTTTTGAGCTTGGTTTATGAAATTCATTGATTAATTGCCTCTTCACCTATTCAACAGTTGTAGGTCCTCCCGTTGGATTATTTGTTGTGAGACCCATGTACCAATATAATGCGTGGTCTATGAATGTGATTTCCAACTACACAACCTTTGTATCTTCACCTGTAATCTGATTTTCTACCCTTATCCTTTCATGGATAGATAAATTATTTTCTAGGTCATCTGATCCATCCCCTCATAACTATGGTAACCAAATAGTTGAATCTTGTCCTTCCATTTTGAATTTTTCTGTACTACCACCTCCGCACAGTGTATATATTTGACTATTACTTACTGAACATTTAATTATTCTTGAGTTTCCACTGGACCGACGTCTTGTAAAAATTATTCTACCACTAATCACTTGTTGGCTAACCGATTTTATTATTCATATGTATTCATTTCACATGGGTTTGTGGGTTCCAAACTAATTTAGATATATAATGGAGATCCTTCTTCTATATTGGACCCATGACCTCTGGTTTTCATCTCATATGTGGCGTGAAAAATATTCTCAATACCTCTGGTTTTTGTCTCATATGTGGCACACAAAATATCCTCAATCTTCCCTGTGTCACAAAGATCCTCTACCTCTTCCTCATCATTATCCAATCCTTATCGCTCAACTAATTCCCTCTTATTGTTATTCATCCTATAATAGTAGGTTCGTTTGTTACACGTCACACCTACTTTCCTTATGATTTCCCTGGTATGTTCAACATCCATCATTGTGGGGTCCATTGCTTCTTTCTTCTGACTACTCTCTAGAGACTTCTCCATATATCATATATTCATTACTACTTCCCCCAACTCTCCCATGTGCATAGAGTGATCTAATTGTCCGATTCCATGGTCATCACACCTTTATCATGTAATAAGATCTTGATCGAAATGTAAAGAGACATAATGTACCTCCCTCTGGGTCCCCTCAATAAATCCTTCTCTACAACAGTATATGACTTCGTTGTGTCTACTAAAAATTCAGTAATAAACCTCATAGTAATATTGTCTAACCATAAATCCACTGTGAACGTGAATTTGTTGTTAACCCTTTCCAATCATGCAATATTTTTAGCAGTCCACTCTATTGCCCTGATCCGATTAGTTGGATGGGTATCTTTCAACCTCAATATATACTCCTATAATAACTCTAGAAAATAACATAAATATGATTCATGCAAATCAGTAAACACATACCTCTATAGCTATTGGTGTGGTGTATACCTGGAACCCTTATTATCTTTCTACGTGAACTCTAGTTGCTTTGTCTCCAACCATATTTCAATATCTTGCTTCATAGGATTACATGGCTTGAACATCCCTTTTTACCACTACATACTCTTCAAAAAACCCCTTCCAGGTTGTCCTTCTGAGTTCCAGCCAAAAATAGAACCATTTTTTGGAAGCGGAATGTAAGGTGCATATGCAGCGGAATGTAAGGTCTCAACATGGGTGGATGAGAAGGGAAAGGTGCATTACACACTAGAGATCAAAAGAATCATTGACAAGCACCATAAAGTGTTTGGGCCAATTCCTCCAGGTGTGCCACCAGACAGNGACCTGGGAGGAACACCTTCGACATGTGGACCAAATCCTGTCAATCATGGAAGAACAATCACTATACGCCAAGGAATCCAAGTGTGAGTTTGGAATGACAGAAGTGCTTTACTTGTGACACATCATAGGGGCAAAAGGGGTACAGGTAAACCAGGATAAAATAGCATCCATTAGGGAATGGCCTACTCTGAAAACACTCACATAACTGAGGGGATTCCTGGGCCTATGCACATACTATAGGAAATTTGTCAAAGGGTTTTCTCAACTGTGCGCACCCTTGAGTGACCTGACCAAAAAGGGGTCCTTCAAATGGAATGATGAGGCCCAAGTCATGATGGATAAAATGAAAGAGGTCATGAGCACCTGCCGAGTTCTAGCTCTTCCTAATTTCGGCATACCCTTCACTTTGGAGTTTGATGCCTCGAGGGAAGGTATAAGGGTTGTGTTGATGCAGAACAGGCACCCCCTTGCCTATGAAAGTTGAAAACTTAGGGGTCTTGAACTACTTTACATCATTTACGACAAAGAAATGCTGGCTATCATGCATGCACTAGCCAAATTCATGAAATATTTGGTAGGTCCAAGGTTTGTGGTCAAATCAGACCTTAACAGTCTTAAATATCTATTGGAGAAAAAGGATTTGAATGAAAGACAACAAAAATGGGTAAGCAAAATACAAGCCTATGACTTTGACATTGAATTTGTCAAAGGGAAGAACAACACAGTCGCTGATGCATTATCCAGAAGGCCATCCATTTTTGCCATGTCTGGTATGTCAATCGACTGGAAGGAAGACTTGATAGTGGAATATGCAAAGGATCAGTTCACTTGTCAACTATTGGACGGGAAAATATAGGATGACAACTTCAGGGTCATAAATGACCTCATCTATTACAAAGGCCAGATCTTTTTAGTTCCTGGATTAGCCCTCAAATATAAGATCCTGCATGCATGTCATAACTCACCAGTAGCAGGGTATCAGGGCATTAGTAAGACGTATAGGCAGGTGAGAGAGAGGTTTGCATGGAAATCCCTCAAGGAAGATGTGATGAAGCATGTCAAAGAATGCACTACATGCCAAGAAAACAAGGATGAGAACACACACCTTGCAGGACTGTTGCATCCCCTACCTATTCCAGAGCACAAGTGGGAAAGTATATCCATGGATCTCATCACCGGGTTGCCTAGAGCATAGGGGAAAGATTTCATTTTCGTGGTGGTAGACAGGTTGACGAAGTTTGCACACTTTTTTTCCATAGCCAGAGACTTCAGTGCAGCACAGGTGGCCAAATTATTTTTCAGAGAGGTGTTCAGACTACACGGCCTACCCAAAACCATCATCAATGATAGGGATAGCAGATTCATGAGTACATTTTGGCAGGATTTGTTCATATTAGTGAGTACGACATTGACTCCTAGTACTAGCTATCACCCTCAGACGGATGGTCATACTGAGATAGTCAACAAATGGGTGGAAGGTTACCTCAAAAACTACGTAGCAGGACAACAAAAAGCNGTTTTCTCAACTGTGTGCACCCTTGACTGACCTGACCAAAAAGGGGTCCTTCAAATGGAATGATGAGGCCCAAGTCATGATGGATAAAATGAAAGAGGTCATGAGCACCTGCCCAATTCTAGCTCTTCTTGATTTCGGCATACCCTTCACTTTGGAGTGTGATGCCTCAAGGGAAGGTATAAGGGTCATGTTGATGCAGAAAAGGAACCCCCTTGCCTATTAAAGTCGAAAACTTAGGGGTCCTGAACTACTTTACATCATTTACGACAAAGAAATGTTGGCTATCATGCATGCACTAGCCAAATTCAGGCAATATTTGGTAGGTCCAAGGTTTGTGGTCAAATCAGACCATAACAGTCTTAAATATCTATTGGAGAAAAAGGATTTGAATGAAAGACAACAAAAATGGGTAAGAAAAATACAAGCCTACGACTTTGACATTGAATTTGTCAAAGGGAAGAACAACACAGTGGCTGATGCATTATCCAGAAGGCCATCCATTTTTGCCATGTCTGGTATGTCAATCAACTGGAAGGAAGACTTGATAGTGGAATATGCAAAGGATCAGTTCACTTGTCAACTATTGGACGGGAAAATATAGGATGACAACTTCAGGGTCATAAATGACCTCATCTATTACAAAGGCCAGATCTTTTTAGTTCCTGGACCAGCCCTCAAAGATAAGATCCTGCATGCATGTCATAACTCACCAGTAGCAGGGTATCAGGGCATCAGTAAGACATATAGGCAGGTGAGAGAGAGGTTTGCATGGAAATCCCTCAAGGAAGATGTGATGAAGCATGTCAAAGAATGCACTACATGCCAGGAAAACAAGGATGAGCACACACACCCTGCAGGACTGTTGCAGCCCCTACCTATTCCAGAGCGCAAGTGGGAAAGTATATCCATGGATCTCATCACCGAGTTGCCTAGAGCACAGGGGAAAGATTTCATTTTCGTGGTGGTAGATAGGTTGACGAAGTTTTCACACTTTTTTTCCATAGCCAGAGACTTCAGTGCAGCACAGGTGGCCGAATTATTTTTTAGAGAGGTGTTCAGACTACACGGCCTACCCAAAACCATCATCAATGACAGGGATAGCAGATTCATGAGTACGTTTTGGCAGGAGTTGTTCAGATTAGTGGGTACGACATTGACTCCTAGTACTAGCTATCACCCTCAGACGGATGGTCAGACTGAGATANAATATAGGATGACAACTTCAGGGTCATAAATGACCTCATCTATTACAAAGGCCAGATCTTTTTAGTTCCTGGATCAACTCTCAAAGCTAAGATCCTACATGCATGTCATAACTCATCAGTAGCAGGGCATCAGGGCATCAGTAAGACATACAGGCAGGTGAGAGAGAGGTTTGCATGGAAAGGCCTCAAGGAAGATGTGATGAAGCATGTCAAAGAATGCACTACATGCCAAGAAAACAAGGATGAGCACACACACCCTGCAAGACTATTGCAACCCCTACCTATTCCAGAGCACAAGTGGGAAAGTATATACATGGATTTCATCACCGGGTTGCCCAGAGCACAGGGGAAAGATTGCATTTTCGTGGTGGTAGACAGGTTGACGAAGTTTGCACACTTTTTTCCCATAGCCACAGACTTCAGTGCAGCATAGGTGGCCGAATTATTTTTCAGAGAGGTGTTCAGACTACACGGCCTACCCAAAACCATCATCAGTGACAGGGACAATAGATTCATGAGTATGTTTTGGCAGGAGTTGTTCAGATTAGTGGGTACGACATTGACTCCTAGTACTAGCTATCACCCTTAGATGGATGGTCAGACTGAGATAGTCAAGAAATGGGTGGAAGGTTACCTCAAAAACTACGTAGCAGGACAACAAAAAGCATGGGTCAGATGGTTACATTTGGGAGAGTATTGCTACAACACCACCCAACATATGTCCATTGGCATGCCACCCTTCAGAGCTTTATATAGCTATGATCCTTTATCATTTGTGGAGATTGCATTTGTTGACAGTAGGGCTCCGATGGTACAGGATTGGATATAGCAGAGCCAAGACATTCTCAGGGAATTGAAGGATCATTTACTGAGGGCACAAAACTAGCAAAAGGTCCAAGCAGAAAAGCACATAATTGATCGTACCTTTGAGGTTGGAGATTTAGTCTATTTGAGTTTGCAACCATATAGGCAAGCCTCCATTAAGAGAAGCGGAGCAGAGAAACTGCAGCCATGTTTCTTTAGACCTTATAGAGTCAGCAAGAGGATAGGGGCAGTAGCTTATGAGTGGGAGCTTCCACAGGGTAGCAAAATTCACAACGTCTTCCATGTCTCGTGTCTTAAAAAGGCCCTCGGTCAACACGTCAGGCCTATTGAGGCATTGTCTCCCATGGATGAGGAGTGACATCTTGTTTTGATTCCAGAGGAGGTGTTAGAAGTCAGAGAGAAGAGGCTCTGAACCTGAAGCATCAAGGAGTATCTGATCAGGTGGAAGGATTTACCCATTGAGGATGCCACTTGGGAGCAGGAGCACGTGGTTAGAGAAGAAAGTTTGGAATTGCTTGAGGACAAGCAATTTCAAGCAGGGGAGACTGTAATGTCCCGCACCTCTTAGAGAGGTGATGAGGAGACTCAGTGGCCTGGGCACCCCCACTAGGTCATAGTCTCACACTGAGGGGGGAAAAGTCAAGAAATTAAAAGTTATATTTTTAAGCTGACTTAAGAAAGGAAAAGGATAAAGGAGTAAAAGATAACTCAACAGAAGAATAGAAGATTAACCCTAGGAGTTAACCTAACTCAACAAAGAATTAGAAGGAAATGTATAAGTAAGAGACTGGGGTGCACCTATTATTCATTCTGGTTTTGGATTAGCATTTTCTATTGCTCTTGAGCATTCAGTTTGGGGGTTTTGCTGTACAAACCCTTGGGAGAAAATCAGTGGTGAAATATCTACTCACCGTGTTCCACAGCTTGGTCTTGGGGATGAAAGACTCCTCCACACCATTCTAGTCTCAGGGCCAGTTTATCGAGGGAGGGTCGATCTAGCTTATCCTGAGGGCCTGGGGCCATTCCGACAGTTGGGTTTTGTTTGTAGGGGAAGGACCATCAGTTTGAGGGATTTTCTGGAGGGTTATCATCATTCTATATTTGTCTGCAGATTGGGACGTCGTGGAGCCATAAGGGACATCCTGTGATTCAGTAAAACTTAGATCTAGGGAGATCTGTTTGAGATCTAAGTCCGAAACTTCTCCCACGGGATTCTCATAGCCCGATCTATATTATTGGATAGCTTCAGATCATTTGGAGGCCTCCTTCATTAGGGCCGAACCAGCTAGGGTTTCAGTCATCCAGTGGGGCACACCATTCAGTGGAGAATTCAGATCTACGGAGTTCGAGAGTGGATTTGGGAATTTGGACATCTGGGTTTTCCTTANGAGCACAAGTGGGAAAGTATATCCATGGATTTCATCACCGGGTTGCCCAGAGCACAGGGGAAAGATTGCATTTTCATGGTGGTAGACAGGTTGAAAAAGTTTGCACACTTTTTTCTCATAGCCACAAACTTCAGTGCAACACAGGTGGCCAAATTATTTTTCAGAGAGGTGTTCAGACTACACGGCCTACCCAAAACCATCATCAATGACAGGGATAGTAGATTCATGAGTACGTTTTGGCAGGAGTTGTTCAGATTAGTGGGTACGACATTGACTTCTAGTACTAGCTATCACCCTCATACGGATGGTCAGACTGAGATAGTCAACAAATGGGTGGAAGGTTACCTCAGAAACTATGTAGCAGGACAACAGAAAGCATGGGTTAGATGGTTACATTTGGGAGAATATTGCTACAACACCACCCAACATATGTCCATTGGCATGCCACCCTTCAAAGATTTATATAACTATGATCCTTTATCATTTATGGATATTTCATTTGGTGATAGCAGGGCTCCGATGGTACATGATTGGATACAACAGAGCCAAGACATTCTCAAGGAATTGAAGGATCATTTACAAAGGGCGTAAAACCAGCAAAAGGTCCAAGCAGACAAGCACAGAGTTGGTCGTACTTTTGAGGTTGGTGATTTAGTCTATTTGAGGTTGCAACCATATAGGTAGGCCTCCATTAAAAGAAGCGGAGCGGAGAAACTGCAACCATGTTTCTTTGGACCTTACAGAGTCAACAGGAGGATAGGGGCAGTAGCTTATGAGATGGAGCTTCCACAGGGTAGAAAAATTCACAACGTCTTCCATGTCTTGTGCCTTAAGAAAGACCTCGGTCAACATGTCAAGCCTATTGAGGCATTACCTCCCATGGATGAGGAGGGACAACTTGTTTTGATTCCAGAGGAGGTGTTAGAAGTCCGAAAGAAGAGGCTCTAAAACCGAAGCATCAAGGAGTATCTAATCAAGTGGAAGGATTTACCCATTCAGGATTCCACTTAGGAGAAGGAGCACCTGGTTAGAGAAGTAGGTTTGGAATTGCTTGAGGACAAGAAATTTCAAGCAGGGGAGACTGTAATGTCCCCCACCTCTTAGAGAGGTAATGAGGAGACTCAGTGGCCTAGGCACCCCCACTAGGTCATAGTCTCACACTAAAGGGGGGGAAAGTCAAGAAGTTAAAAGTTATATTTTTAAGTTGACTTAAGAAAGGAAAAGGAAAGGAGTAAAATATTACTCAACAGAAGAATAGAAGATTAACCCTGGGAGTTAACCTAACTCAATAGAGAATTAGAAGGAAAAGTATAAGTAAGAGGTCGGGGTGCACCTATTACTCATTCTGGTTTTGGATTAGCATTTGCTATTGCTCTTGAGCATTTAGTTTGGGGGTTTTGTTGTACAAACCCTTGTGAGAAACTCAATGGTGAAATATCCACTCACTTTGTTCCACAACTTGGTCTTGGGGATGAAAGACTCCTCCACACCATTCTAGTCTCAGGGCCAGTTTATCGAGCGAGGTTCGATCCAACTTATCCTGAGGGACTAGGGCCATTCCGACAGTTGGGTTTTGTTTGCAAGGGTAGGAACATCAGTTTGAGAGATTTTCTGGAGGGTTATCATCATTCTATATTTGTCTGCAGTTTGGGATGTCGTGGAGCCATAGGGGACGTCCCGTGATTCAGTAAAACTCAGATCTAGGGAGATCTGCTTGAGATATGAGCCCGAAACTTCTCCCACGGGATTTTCATAGCCTGATATATATTCTTGGAGAGTTTCAGAGCATTTGGAGGTCTCCTTCATCAAGGCCAAACCAGCTAGGGTTTCAGTCATCCAGTGGGGCACACCATTCAGTGAAGAATTGAGATCTACAGGGTTTGAGAGTGGATTTGGGAATTTGGACATCTGGCTTTTCCTTACAGTTGCCCGATCTATCATTTGGCATATTTCTCGGGATTATTGGACACTTTTGGTAGCAGGGAAAAATTATTCAGGGCTTCAACATTCTAGCAGGACGTGGCACTTTCCAGCTTGGAGGTTGAGCATTAGTGCGGCTCAGATCTGCTTGATTTAGTTTTCATTGTATATCCAGCCTTTGGAGGCTTATTTTGTATTATCGGGAGCATTTTTTAGCAGCTCATATCTATTTCTTGTATGGGCATATGAGGTTTATGTCAGATCGTCCATCTATTGTATTGATCTTACATTGCTCATAATAAAAAGGTCAGATCTTTTCTTGTGCTTCTACATCTTGAATATATTGTGATCTCCATGTGTTGATGAATCTTGTNCATTTGTGGAGATTGCATTTGGTGACAGTAGGGCTCCGATGGTACAGGATTGGATACAGCAGAGCCAAGACATTCTTAGGGAATTGAAGGATCATTTACAGAGGGCACAAAACCAACAAAAGGTCCAAGCAGAGAAGCACATAGTTGATCGTACCTTTGAGGTTGGTGATTTATTCTATTTGAGGTTGCAACCATACAGGCAGGCCTCCATTAAGAGAAGCAGAGCGGAGAAACTGCAGCCAGGTTTCTTTGGACCTTACAGAGTCAGCAAGAGGATAGGGGCAGTAGCTTATGAGCTGGAGCTTCCATAGGGTAGCAAAATTCACAACGTATTCCATGTCTCATGCCTTAAAAAAGACCTTGGTCAACACGTCAAGCCTATTGAGGCATTTCCTCCCATGGATGAGGAGGGACAACTTGTTTTGATTCCATAGGAGGTGTTATAAGTCAGAGAGAAGAGGCTCTGAAACTGAAGCATCAAGGAGTATCTGATCATGTGGAAGGATTTAACCATTGAGGATGCCACTTGGGAGAAGGAGCACATGGTTAGAGAAGCAGGTTTGGAATTGCTTGAGGAAAAGAAATTTCAAGAAGGGGAGACTATAANTCCAAGCAGACAAGCACAGAGTTGATCGTACCTTTGAGGTTGGTGATTTATTCTATTTGAGGTTGCAACCATATAGGCAGGCCTCCATTAAGAGAAGCAGAGCGGAGAAACTGCAGCCAGGTTTCTTTGGACCTTACAGAGTCAGCAAGAGGATAGGGGCAATAGCTTATGAGCTGGAGCTTCCATAGGGTAGCAAAATTCACAACGTCTTCCATGTATCATGCCTTAAAAAAGACCTTGGTCAACATGTCAATCCTATTGAGTCATTTCCTCCCATGGATGAGGAGGGACAACTTGTTTTGATTCCAGAGGAGGTGTTATAAGTCAGAGAGAAGAGGCTCTGAAACTGAAGCATCAAGGAGTATCTGATCATGTGGAAGGATTTAACCATTGAGGATGCCACTTGGGAGCAGGAGCACGTGGTTAGAGAAGCAAGTTTGGAATTGCTTGAGGACAAGAAATTTCAAGAAGGGGAGACTATAATGTCCCCCACCTCTTAGAGAGGTGATGAGGAGACTCAGTTGCCTGGGCACCCCCACTAGGTCATAGTCTCACACTAAGGGGGGAAAAATTCAAGAAGTTAAAAGCTATATTTTTAAGTTGAATTAAGAAAGGAAAGGGATAAAGGAGTAAAATATAACTCAACAGAAGAATAGAAGATTAACCCTGGGAGTTAACCTAACTCAACAGAGAATTAGAAGGAAAAGTATAAGTAAGAGGTTGGGGTGCACCTATTATTCATTATGGTTTTGGATTAGCATTTGTTATTGCTCTTGAGCATTCAGTTTGGGGGTTTTGTTGTACAAACCCTTGTGAGAAACCCAGTGGTGAAATATCCACTCACCTTGTTCCACAGCTTGGTCTTGGGGATGAAATACTCCTCCACACCATTCTAGTCTCAGGGCCAGCTTATCAAGGGAGGTTCAACCCAGCTTATCCTGAGGGCCTAGCACCATTCCGACAATTGGGTTTTGTTTGTAGGGGTAGGACCATCAGTTTGAGGGATTTTCTGGAGGGTTATCATCATTCTACATTTGTCTACAGATTGGGATGGCGTGGAGCCATAGGGAACGTCTTGTGATTCAGTAAAACTCATATCTAGGGAGATCTACTTGAGATCTGAGCCCGAAACTTCTCCCATGGGATTCTCATAGAATGATCTATATTCTTGGAGAGTTTCAGAGCATTTGGAGGCCTCCTTCATTAGGGATGAACTAGCTAGGGTTTCAGTCATCGAGTGGGGCACACCATTCAGTGGAGAATTCAGATCTACGGGGTTTGAGAGTGGATTTGGGAATTTGGACATCTGGGTTTTCCTTACAGTTTCTCGATCTATCATTTGGCATATTTCTCGGGATGATTGGATACTTTTGGTAGAAGGGAAGAATTATTCAGGGCTTCAGCATTCTAGCAGGACGTGGCACTTTCCAGCTTGGAGGTTGAGCATTATTATGGCTCAGATCTGCTTGATTTAGTCTTCATTGTATATCCAGCCTTTGGAGGCTTATCTTGTATTGTCAGGAGCATTTTATATAAGCTCATATCTATTTCTTGTACGATCATATGAGGTTTATGCCAGATCATCCATCTATTGTATTGATCTTACATTGCTCATAATAAAAAGGTCAGATCTTTGCTTATGCTTCTACATCGTGAATATATTGTGATCTCCATGTGTTGATGAATCTTGTATGAACTTAATAACTCAATAAATTAGTAGTAGTTAGTGATTCCAAGAAAGAATTTGGCTTGGGATCATTACAAGTACTACCATGTTGGAAGCTACGAGGACAAGTACACCAGATGGACCACCCTATGCCAAGAAAGGGACCAGAAAATACCATATTTCACCAATATTTTCCATACAATACACACCAAATTGGGTATCAAATACTTTGAGGGTCATATGGTTCTCAAATACCACAGTTGTTTAGATATATACATTCAAACAAAAATGTATTTTCCAGACATCGTTGCATTGGGCACGGCTTATAGATAAGTTGTCAAGATCAAGTAGAAGTTTAAGAAGAAAAGGTGATATTTTGGATCTGCAAACCCCTCACAACTGAAGTAGGGAAAAGGCATCCCCATCCCACACAACAAGGGACCAAGTCAAGATGGCCACCCTTAGGAAAACTAGTCCAAGAAGCAACACAAGAAGGGAAATGAGAAGACGAAGAAGGAAATGGTGAATTGGTGTGAGTACTATAAAATTCCTTCACAAAACATTGAAGAATGTCACTCCAAGCAGTCCTTCATGATCAAATTGATTAATTATGATTCAGAGGTTAATTCTGATTCTGAATCAAATCCTAAAGGAGGGAAGCAAATTATCGATGTTGAACCCAATTCCATTGTCTCTACAACCAAATTCTAGCCAAGAGAAACAGAAGAACAAAAGGAAGGGGAATGCCTCTTTCACTCACAGATGTGGGTAAAGGGGGATCTGCTTCATTTCATTGTCGATAGTGGTAGTCAGAAGAACCTAATTTCATCAAAGGTCTTCAAGTAATTGGACCTACCAACGAACATGCACCCATAACCCTACACCATCGTATGGCATTGCAAAGGAAGAGATCTTTGTGTTAGTCAATAGTGTCGTCTTCCCTACAGCATAAAGCCTTTCAAAGATGAGGTACTGTGTGATATTTTTCCCCTTGAATTTTGTGATGTTCTTTAGGACAAATATATTTGTGGAAGCGTCATGATGTGTATGAGGCTAGACCTCGCAGTGTTATTATTATTTTGGGTAGACAATTGTATAGGATACAAGAGGTAGCATGGCCTACTGTTATTTCTTTAATCTCTGCTGAGAAATGCAGTAAGGTCATCTCAAATACCAGGAATTTCATATTCTTTGTGATCCATGCTCACTATTAGAAGAAGGTCATTACCACATTTGTGGCCTCTACACTGAGCCTCTTTTTGTAGAAGAAGCAAGTGGATGGATACAAATACATATTCTGCTCACCTACAGGGGTACCAAAACACTACCAAGTCAAGCATCCAATTGATCTGAACCCTAACGCACCTATACCTAATGGACCTTTCTGTCATCACTCGCTGATGGAAAATGGAGAAATCATACGTCAAATCCAAGAGATTCTTCAAAGGGGTCACATCAGACCCAGATCCCCCCCTTGCGGAAGCCGAATTGTACTTGTGTAGAAGAAGGACAGGACTTGGAAACTCTGCATTAATTACAGATCCTTAAATAAAATCACAGTCAGGAAACAATACCCCATTCCCAGAATTTATGACCTTCTTGACCAACTCAAGGAGGAAAAGTTATTCAACAATATTGACCTAAATTCTGGCTACCACCAGGTTCCCATCGACCCAACTGATGCATCAAAGACAACCTTCAAATATAAAGAAGGTATCTTCGAATGGCTAGTCATGCCGTTTGGATTAAAAAATGTACCAACCACTTTCATGAGGTTGATGGATGATGTATTGAGACCCTTCACCAACTACTTTTTGGTGGTATATTTGGATGATATCCTCATCTTCATAAGAACATGGGAGGAACACATGCGGCATATGCCAACTTAAGAAAATGTTCTTTTGGCATGAAAATGGTCCAATACTTAGGCTACATTATTGTTGAACATGGGGTAGATGTTGATCTAGCTAAGATCCAATTCATATTTCACTGGCCAGCTCCGACCATACTAACTGAGCTTCAAAGCTTCTTAGAACTAGCCAACTTCTACCAACGGTTCGTATTGGGATTCTACCATCTTGCATGGGCCCTCATCCAGATGACCAAAGGCGATAGTAGAGACAATTTCATGTGGGGGAAGGAACAACAATGAGCATTTGATGATCTGAAGCATCTCTTTTTCTTAGCTCAATACTCTCCTTGCCTGATCTGCAACAACCATTCGATATTGAGACTAATGCATCTGACTATGTTATGGGCACAATTCTCACTCAAAACGACCATCCGCTGGAATACCATATTGAGACACTCTCAGATACTATCTAGAAATAACCACCTATGAAAAGGAAATGTATTTCATTGTAAGAGCCTATCGTCAATGGAAACATTACAGTCTAGGAAAATAGACGATCATCCACATTGATCACAAGCCTTTGTAGTTCATACAAACACAGGGGAAATTATAGAGTGACCGCCATCAGATGTGGTCCACTTACCTGTAGCAGTTCCATAACAACATAAAGTAGAAGATAGGCATCTCAAATCATGTCATTGGCTTCCTTAGTCGATCTCCTATGGCTACACTCACCACTGTGCTCCATTCCCATGGACATGAAGCATCTGAGTGGCCCCAAATTTATCAATAAGATCTAGACTTTTCCACAACCTATCAGCTATTGGGTACATGCAGGACTGTCACCGATTTTTACACTTAGGATGGAATCTTATGCCACCTGGTCCATCAATGTGTTCCTACAAGTGAGAATGCAAAGCTGATTTGGGAATCCCACTACAGTCAAATGGAAGGACATTTTGGCATGGAGAAAACTGTGGTCATTCTGCAGAAACATTTTTATTGGCAAAACTTCGACAGGATGTCAGAAATTATATCAGATATTTCACTTCATGTGCCATTTCCAAGCCAACCATCAAGAATCAAGGCTTATACACCCCTCTTCCTACTCTCAAGAAGCCTTGGGAATCCATCTCAATGGATTATATGTCGGTCCATTCGTCCACCAAGCAAGGAAATGATTTCATATGTCTGTTCATTGATCGATTTTCAAAGATGGCCATCCTCATAGACTGCAAGAAGAATATCACAACAACATATACTACAAATCTCTTCTTTGAATGAGTGTGGGTCCACTTTGGGATACCATAGACCATCATCTCTAACCGTGACAATAGGTGCCTCAACATAGTCTAGTCAAGTCTCTGGTCATTGTTGGACACCAAGATCACAAAATCCAGTACTTTCCATCGCCAAAGAGACATCCAAACAAAGGTCGTCAATTAGATGATTTTGCACATCCTGGGCATGTACAATTCTAAGCATCCTCGTGCATGGGATGAGAGTCTCCCCTATGTTCAACACAGTTACAACAAGGCTCTCCATAGCTCCACTGACCATAGCCCATTTCAGGTGGGTCTGGGATTCCAACCCTTGGTACCCATTGATGTTGCACTTCGTCTTGGCACCACACATACATAATATTCCCATGATCATTTTTTGATCGACAAAGACACCAGCTTTATTGAGCGGATTCAACACATTCACCAACAAGTCTAGGAGATTTTGCAGAAATCCAATGCTAAGTACAATCAGCACCATCATCAACACAGGGTACCACACTAGTTTCAGGTGGGCGACAAATTTTGGTTATATTTGCATAAGGATCATCTTATCGGGCCCCATTGAAAGTTCTTCCTACTTCGCTATGGGCCTTACATTATCACCAAGGCTATGGGTAGCAATGTTTTTGAGATAAACACTCCACCCTTCCTTGGCCTACACCTAGTGTTCAATGTGGACCTCCTTCGACCATACTTTCCACCATTATTGGACACCTCAGAGATCATAGACCAATTGAAACCCAAAGAGCTCAACCCCAACTACATGGAACAAGCATCCACTAATCAAATAGTGGACACATAGGTCAAGGGAACTTGCCAACAGATGATCCAACTTTTTCGAGTTGTCAAGGCAGGGAAACTCCTAGACCAAGGCAAGAGGCTCACTTAGGACCAAATCCAGTAGAAGTTTCCTCAACTTATGGGGGAAATCAACTCAATGGAGAGAATTGCTTCCTAAGGGGGGAGGATTTATCCAGGTGGATATTGGTCTCCACCCACCTATTCCAACTAGCACCTCTTGTCTGTTTTTGTTCAACATGTTCTTATGTACTTCTTTGTAATTGTGGTTTCTACAGTTCTGGGGTTGTCTGAAGCCCCACACATCCTCTAGGTGGATACTGGTGGCCTCTCGCCTAATCCAACTGGATTATTTTTTATGTTTCCATGTCAACACATCTTGATGTACTTCCAGGGCCATTTTGGGGCCCTAAACATTGTTTTTTGTCTCGCAATAGTCAAATTGTAAACAAAATCAGATTTTGACAGTGGAATGTGTATTTCTCTTAAATACCTTTCCAAAGGGCTATCACAGGCCTAAAACTGAGGTCGTATGCAAAATTTATGACCTTGGGAAGTTAAGGTACCAACTTACCCATAGGAGCCCACATGAATTTGGTGTTTCACATTCTAGGGTTATTTTTTTGGATGTCTAGGGTTTTGACATTCATGAGTAATATCAAAATGGCCTCTAGAGCCTCATTGTAATCAATTTATGCTCAGACAGATGCATGTAGCAGCCACATCTCTTCCGAGAGATAGCTACCACCATTCAAGTAAGTGTTTCAATTCTGCAGTTTTATAGTTTCAACTTATTTCATTATTCAATAGAAGATATTGTTCACTGGATATCTTTGTTATTATTCATATCTCTGTGTTTATTGTATTTAGTCTGTTAATCAGTTTGTTCTACTCCTAAATATGGATCAATTCAAGGTTTTCAAATGTGCAACACCTGCCTCCATCACATGCTAAATAAAATATGGTCTTAACCAATGCATTCAAAACTTTCTCGGATGCTATATAAAATTAATGTTGTACAATAATACTAAGTCTCGTACTTGAAAAAATTTCTTCTTAATGTGTCTATCATTCCATGCCTTCTCTCTCACCTTCTGAACTTGTTGATGGAACCCTGTGACAACGTGATATTCCTCAAGTTCTACCAACTATGGCAATCTTTCCTCTATTGCGCCAGAGTCTAAAAGATCAGTAACTGCTGCAACATGCAGGCTAGGCACAATAAACTCCATCGACATCACTACTTCTTGACCATACACCAACCTAAAAGGTGTCTATTATGTCAACTTTTTTCTTGTAGTCTTGTATGCCCATAATAGTGCATGAACACTTAAATCCCAATCATCTCTTCCTATATTTTAGATCTCTGTCAAATCATTCTCCATAATTTTATTAAAAGCGTCTAATGTCCAATCTTTTGGATTCTTTGGATGAGAATTTTTTTTAGAAAGAAATTGTTATGTATAGAGAACTTGAATCTTCTCCCAAAATTGTGTAGCTAGAAGAAGATGAAAAGAAGTCATTTGTTTAGAAATCACCCAAGAATAATAAAAGTACACTAAAAACTGAACCAAAATTTCATGACGAACCTTATGAAGAAGAGAGCTCAAGGAATTCAAAAGAGGAAGTAGAAACTCCCCCTCGTCCTTTGCGAAGGTGCACTCATTAAGGAGGGAAACTAGATAGGTCTAATTATAGTCTTTATGATTTCAAAATGTATATTTGTTTGATCTACTAACACTTGTGAGCCTAGAACTGTGAAAAAGGAAATGGAGATGGAAAACAATGAGTCTTGGAGATTATCCATGGATGGAGAGATGGTTTCACTTAAGAAGAATGATACATCATTCCTTGTATCATTGTCTAATGGATAGAAATGTGTGGTATGCAAATCATTGTTTAAAAGGAAGAACGGTTCAGATGGCATTATTGAAAAGTACAATGCAAGATTGGTTGTGAAAAGATATTGGTAAGTTGAGGGGATAGACATTGGTGAGTTTCTTTTCCCCCAAATTGTTAATCTAACACTTATCCAATCATTGTTAGCAGTAACAATAGATTTTTATTTAGAGATATAATAGATGGATGTGAAGACAACATTCTTGCATAGTGACTTGAAGGAGGAGATCTATATTCAAGTGAGAGAACTATGTTAGAAAAGGTAAAGATTCATTGGTTTTCAAACTAAGAAAATATATGTATGGTTTCAAATACTCACCTAGAATTTTCTCCCAAAACTGAGATTCTTTTCTATTGGGATTGGGGTTTCTCATATCGAAATTATATCATTGTGTCTATTACAAATAGGATGGTGTTCATTTCCTCATTATCACTTTGTATGTAGATGATATATGTTATTGTTTGGTAATAGTAAGGATGTGATTAGTGATTTCAACTCTCGACTTTCAACATACTTCGACATGAAGGAATTAGGGGTTATAAAGTATATCTTAGGAAAAAAGAACATGAGAGATAGATCAAATAAAAATCTTTGGTTCGGCTAGAGTAAGTATGTGAACTCTATCTTGTAGTGTTTTCACATGGTTTTCTACAGACCATTGAGTGTGCCTATTTCTATGAGAATCAATCTTTAGTTGAGTACAAAACTCACAGAGATGGAGGATATGGCTCTTTTTCCTTATGATAGTGCATTCCATAGTTTGATGTATGTTATAGCATATGCCAAACTACATGTTTCTTAAACAATGAGATCCCTGAGTTGATCAATGGCTAATATTGAACATCAGCATTGGGATCTAGAGAACATGGTCTTTAGGATTTGAAGAGGTATTTCCAAGTATTCCATTTGTTTTCATAGTGATATTTTTGGGGACTAATGCTCGATGGATATATAAGGTTACATGGATTTTGATTGGGTAGGGGATGTTCATAGGAGGAAATCTACCAATGGATATGTGTTTCAACAATTTGGTAGAGCATTGTGTTGGATGAGAAAGAAATAGGTTTTAGTTTCTTTGTCCATTACAGAGGAAAATTATATGGCATCTACTCATGCCAATGAAGAGGTCATTTGGATTATGAAGTTGTTTTTAGATGTGGGGATCATAAGTCAAAGAGCCATTATAGTGCAATGCATTACTCAAAGTGTCATTTGTCTTCGAAAGAATCTGATCTTTCATGCAAAGAAAAAAATATTGATATCCATTACCATTCTTTTCAAGACATGGTCGAGGATGGAAAGGTGATACTGAATAAAATTGCTTTGTAGAATGCTTGAAATCCATTGACTAAGATGAAGAATGCAAATAAGTTTAGTTAGTGTTATAAATCTATGAGCCTCAAGATTCTTAGTACTTGGTTCATAGTTTGAAGCATTCTCCCTTATGCTCTTCCAAGTATGTGAAGTAGAAGAATGTTAGGATAAGTATGTTATACACCTTGCATTGATCTCATTGGACATACATGCAACCCAAGTTATGGTAGTTAGTTTTTAATAAAAGCCAAAAACGTTTTAGGAGTTAGTTTTTTAGAAACGGCCAAAAAACAATTGTGGCAATTATGTCGAGTAAAGTTTTTAGTAAAGGCTGTGGGAATATCCCATGCCTTGAGTCATGATTTTAATAAAATCCA
The DNA here is from genome assembly GCA_000966675.3 of Picea glauca. Classification (NCBI taxonomy): domain Eukaryota; kingdom Viridiplantae; phylum Streptophyta; class Pinopsida; order Pinales; family Pinaceae; genus Picea; species Picea glauca. The sequence continues at coordinate 161,419 of JZKD02S0333852.1, forward strand.
AAAGTCGTTGGCCTTTTCATACAAGAGGAACTAGAAACCATAAAGTTTATGGCTTAGTTATAAATATATATTGAATATTTGGGTTGGAGGTACTGTAAGGTGTGTTATTAAAACTACCATGTAAGATGTTATTAAAACTACCATTTATGTTGGGGAAAGTCTAGAAATCATATGTTTTTTTTTTTTTGTAACTAGGGGAATCGGTAACAACGGCAGTATAGGGAGAAATGTACTGCGGGAGAAATCTGCGGGAGAAATGCACTGCCCGCAAGCACGCCCTCCGGATAAATCGGGGTGAGAATCGACCTTGAGACCTTATTTTACATAGTTTCTTCCATTTAAACGGCACTTGCCAATCGGTCTACACCCCTGCCGGCGTCTAGAAATCATATGTTGTTAATTACTGTTTTTAATTATTAAATTAGAGATTCCAAAAGAATATTGTAACCTAATGTGAGTTTTTTTTTCTGAGAATTCAATTTGTTGTTAATTAATAAAGTGGGATTCCAAAAGAATATTGCAACTTTTATCAATTCTTTATCAATTAAATGTCGGCTTTTTTTCTCAGAATTCAATATGTTGTTAATTACTAAAGTAGGGACTCCAAAAGAATATTGTAACCTTTATCAATTAAATGTGGGTTTTTTTTTCTCAGAACTCAGTGTGTAATGATTAAATATTTATGTGTTATTTGTTTGTGCAACAGTTCGTTTAAATTTTCTGGGCATATTCCTCTAGTTTGATTAAAATAGGAAGTGCATTCCTTATCTATGGGACAATTTGATTAAGCTCAAATAGCTTCACTCCTGTCATTATAAACAAGCATTTACATAATATGAATCAATACATTCCAAAATCAGAACGGAGGTATCACAAATCCAACTATTTCTGCCCATTTGGATGCTATGCCCTACCCTGTCTCCAGAAGCTCTTTATAACATTCTCATTCAACGCTGTTTATTTGTGCCCATTTGGATGCTGGACACTTTTGCGCCCTACCCTCTGTCCACAACCTATTTATAACATTCTGATTCGATGTCTTCTTGTGAGATTTTATAAATAAATGGAGTGATTGTTTAAAACGATGAAAGCCAAAACTTTCCTATGGGAGAATGATTCTCATTTAATTCTAACCTCTTTTTTTTTTTTCTGCGCGCCAAGATACGCCACTAATGAAAAGTCTCATATTTCAACTACAAGCACGAAGTGGATGGTCTGAGCGAATATTAGTTTTGTCTTCCATAACTCCTTGGACTAGTGGAAACCTGAAATATTCACAAATGGAAATCGAAATAAAGTTATGAAGCGGTTCGGATACCGGAACATTGAATGTGCTTTTCTCTGACATTAATCGACCGAAGACATACCTGCAGTATCTCGTCTGACCTTCGAACTGTTTTCTATGACCGGCCAAACTGTATCAGCATAGAAACTCAACATAAGAATTGAATGAAGGAGAAATCAGCCTTCAATCTAGTGCAAATCTACAAACAATAAACAGACGCATACGCAAAATATAAAATGCAGTTTCTCAGTTCAGAAGAGCCTTATGTCTCTCCATTTAATCAAACATTCTGTTTATAGTTCCAAATTAACGTCGTCAATTTCCGGCATCTGCTGATCAACGCTTTGGTCAGGAGCTGCAAAGAAAACAAATTTTTTTATGCCCGGAGAAAATCTCGAAATCATGGAAGTGTCACGCAAATTGCCCAGAACAGAGCGCCTTGGTTGACCTGACTAGAGCCGGATCGTTTAAAAAGAAACATACAACCACGCGGCTCCCATGTAATCGGGCATTTCAACTACACACGCGTTTTCCAAATTTCCAAATGTCAAATAAAAAACATAAGGCCAAAACCTAAAAGGAAAATAATCAGGAAAATCTCTGTAGCTAGATATGAGGGCCGGGTTAGTGGCCATTAAGCTGGTTACCTTGAAAACACGGAAAACAGAAGAAAACAAATGTTAAATGGGCAACGTAGCTACAAGTTATAGAGACCGTATTGACGACCGTCCGCCCGTCTGTCCGTTGAGAGCTGACAGCAAGAGACGGTGGGCACGCATCGCTCCACACATAAACAATGCTAGGGGTTATGTGTGCCCACTCTCTTCTGTCAGCACCTTATCCAACCAGGCCTTTCTTCTTCCATGATTAACTCCCAGGCCGGAAACTCTCTAACAAATATGGGCAGTGCTAACAGAAAAAACACCTCACACAAACAAATCGGTGGAATCTCATATGCATACAGAGGCCAAGAGGGTACTATTTATTACCCTTGTATTTCGGCGAATTGACAGGACTGAGGTACAGGTACAGAGGCCAAGAGGTACTATTTATTACCCATGGATTTCAGCGAATGGACAGGACTGAGGAGAAGAACGGGAAGCACGGTCTGAGTAAATAGTGTAAAGAAAGTAACGGTTGTTGATGTGTTGAATAAATGGAGAGACGGTGGGGTGGGCCTCCAACTCGGTCAAAAACATAACGCCTGTCTCGCTTTCCAATACAAATTTTCTAAATTTTCCTGCTTCTTCATTTCCTCCCCCAACATGGCCATCCTGATGCGAAAACGACCGTCCACCTCTACTTGTTTTTCTCGTTTTGAACACTCCACAAATACATTCAATCTTCAATGTCACGCATATTGACTTCCAAATTTCAAAAGTCCCTTCCTTTCCACGAAATTGCGAGGACAAGCAACCACATTGTGGACCTCGGATCTCTCTTTGAAATCGTAAGTAAATTGGTCGGTTGATAAGTGATACCTTTATAAACCCAACCTACCGAATCATACCTGTGCGCATTTCTAATTCGTCCCCATATTTCTATTTTGCTGGATGCTTTTCTAAAGAAAATTGTGTTGCTCTTTCTTAATTCAATAAACAGTTAAAAAAACGTTTATGGAGATTTTACTTGTAATTTTAGGAAGTTTCAAAAACTTCATATACAGTCTGTTTTTATAGAATTACAAACATTATTTTATAGAATTACAAACAATATTATGAAGAACTAAGAAAATCTGCATACTTTAATTAAAAATTGTGTTGATATTTTTATTAATTAAAATTGTGTTGATATTTTTATTCTCAAAAAATCACTTAATAATGATCTGAACAATAATGACTTTTACCATACTCATCATGTTAAGTTAGAGTATTTACTTTTTTTTTAATACTAATCATAAACATTTAAGTTAGAGTATTTACTTTTTTTTTAATACTAATCATAAACATTTGAAATAAATCTTTTTTTTAAGTATTTTATTTTTTAGTATATAAAAATTGTACATTTATGAAAATAAGTATTTTATTTTTTAGTATATAAAAATTGTACATTTCTGAAAATTTTAATTAAAGAGTTTGTTACAAAATTAGGTAGTTTTTCAAAGACTCTTATATCAAGAATTATGTAAATTAAACAATTAAAAAAAATAGAAAATAGCAAGAATTATATAAATTAAACAAATAGAAATAAAAATGGTAAATAATGTAATATGAATTTTCTAACTCTTGATTTTAAGGATTTACCTATAACCATAGAAATCTATACAAAAATGAATGTTCAAAACATTAATCAAGATGTTTTTGGTGATTTACCTTGTAAGTAATGAGTCAAGATGTTTTTGGTGGTTTACCTTGTAAGTAATGAGTGAAGATGAACATTACCTCTTTATCTAGACATTTATAAAAAAATGATCACTCAAAACATTAATGGAGGTGTTTTTTTAATGATTTTCCTTAGGAGTAGCAAATGAAGATGAGATTTTCCTCTTTATCTAGAATGGAGTACCATAATCATTGCATAATCACCACTAATTTTGACATCAAAATTGTAAAGGGATTTCTTTATATAGCCTTGGAATATTATCTCATAGTTCTTCTTCTTGTTTTTATTGA
>JZKD02S0333852.1:207104-221514 GCA_000966675.3 Picea glauca
CTGTCGGACCAATGTGCTTTCTGTGCAGTTCATGTTTTGTTGGAACTTACCAAATTTAGTTACTAAGAGAGCCAAGCCCTGAGGCTCATGGTCGTCTCCTGACCCTTCTATTTCTGCCTCTGCTTCACTGTTGTTTATCTTCCTCCGACCCATAACAATTCCCCTGTACTTCTGCATGCACCGATCTCTCCACAGGTTTGGAGGATCGAGGCTCTGATACCATTGTAATGATCCCAAGCCCAATTCTTTGTTGGAATCACTAACTACTACTAATTTATTGAGTTACTAAGTGCATACAAGATTCATCAACACATGGAGATCACAATATATTCAAGATGTAGAAGCACAAGAAAAGATCTAACCTTTTTATCATGGGAAATGTAAGATCAATACAATAGATGGCCAATCTGGCATAAAACTCAGATGGTTGTACAAGCAATAGATATGAGCTGCTACAAAATTCTCCCGACAATACAAAATAAGCCTCCAAAGGCTAGATATACAATGAAGACTAAATCAAGCAGATCTGAGCCACGTCCTGCCAGAATGTTGAAGCCCTGAATAATTCTTCCGCTACCAAAAGTGTCCAATCATCCCGAGAAATATGCCAAATGATGGATCGGGCAACTGTAAGGAAAGCCCAGATGTCCAAATTCCCAAATCCACTATCGAACTCCGTAGATCTGAATTCTCCACTGAATGGTGTGCCCCACTGGATGACTGAAACCCTAGCTGGTTCGGCCCTGATGAAAGAGGCCTCCAAATGCTCTGAAACTCTCCAATAATATAGATTGGGCTATGAGAATCCCATGGGAGAATTTTCGGACTCAGATCTCAAGCAGATCTCCCTAGATCTGAGTTTTATTGAATCACAGGATGTCCCCTATGGCTCCACGACGTCCCAATCTGTAGACAAATATAGAATGATGATAACCCTCCAGAAAATCCCTCAAATTGATGGTCCTGCCCCTGCAAACAAAACCCAACTGTCGGAATGGCCCCAGGTCCTCAGGATAAGCTGGATCGACCCTCCCTCGATAAACTGGCCCTGAGACTAGAATGGTGTGGAGGAGTCTTTCATCCCCGAGACCAAGCTGTGGAACAAGGTGAGTGGATATTTCACCACTGAGTTGATCCCAAGGGTTTGTACAACAAAAACCCCAAACTGAATGCTCAAGAGCAATAGCAAATGCTAATCCAAAACCAGAATGAATAATAGGTGCACCCAAGCCTCTTACTTATAGTTTTCCTTCTAATTCTTTGTTGAGTTAGGTTAACTCCCAGGGTTAATCTTCTATTCTTCTGTTGAGTTATCTTTTACTCCTTTATCCTTTTCCTTTCTCAAGTCAGCTTAAAAATATAACTTTTAAATTCTTGACTTTTCCCCCCTCAATGTGAGACTATGACCTAGTGGGGGTGCCCAGGCCACCGAGTCTCCTTATCACCTCTCTAAGAGGTGGGGGACATTACATCATAGTATCCATGAGCCTCATTTATCTATATTAATGATCCATATCCACCACCATGTGTCTAGCACCTTGGGTCATTGTTGGGATAAATATATGCACTATTAATTCCCACATTTAATTATCAATCGGGGATTGTAAGCTTTGAGGTGCAGACGCAGGAAAAACAAGATTAGATCCTAGTCTAGCCTAATCTAAAGCCGACAAAACAATCTTCAAACCCACACTACTAGAAATTAATACTAAGGATTCATCATTGGGGCGTAGGAATAACTTAGTGCTATAAAGGCTTAGATCACATTCTTTCATGCACTCGGGGTGATGTTCGTGTGATTAATCATGAGTAGCTTACTTAAGTTTTATGTTCTGCAATGATTATTTCCTATAGTGGATCCACACTTAAATGCAATAGAAGAAACAAGCAAATGGAAATGAATTCAAATGAGAGGAAATAAACTAACACCTTGGAAACAATTCCAACGCGAGAAGGCCATATCTCACGAGTTAGAACTCTAATATGTCCATTTTTGATTGAAACTATGTGAAATTAAAGTGCAAGGAATCCAAAGGTATGGGAAATAAAAACTAAGTGCAAGAAACTCAAAATCATCAAACTCAATCAACACCTAAGATTCACTTAGACTCAAAACCATCGTTTTAAATGTATACACCAATCATAAAGAAATAATGAGTGAATCAAATGCATGAGAGTAATGGATATTTAATACAATGGGCATTTAGAAGAAATGAATGAGAATACAAGCTTACTAATTTTCTTCTTTGAAAGACTTGCATACAAAGAATAATACCTTTTGAATCTAACTAAGTTTTAGGCAGAAAATAATGAATAAATAGTGATACTTGTTTATTTTCTGCATTCAAAAGATTGTGTATATCATAAGCTCTTAATGAATTAATCAATCTATGAAGCAAATAAACAATATCAAAATGGAAATGAGATGGAATGGAGATATGATTATGTAATGGAATAGATCTAATGCATGATGGGTATATGCATCTGATGAAATGGATTAGATTCGAAATAAAGGGCAAATGTGTGGACAAAATTCATGGGTGTGGCAGAGTGTTTGTGGGAAGAATTGCAAGTGGAATATGAAGAGTTAGAGGGTGAACAATACCTTCTACAATTGATCTTTGTGTATGAACTGAATATAGATAAGTATAGAAGATGCAAAGGGTATGTGTTTGTTAATGAAAATGGGTGGCAACAAATATGAAAGTTGATCATATAAATGTGATCTTGAGGAGTATTATTCAAATAGATTTCTAAAGAAAAGACAAGATGCATATATGGGAAGAATATTTGGAAATGAATTGAAATGCAATGAGAATGGATTTCACAAAATAGAGTAATGGGAACAATTAATGCAAATAACATATATCTATGGGATTGGTGCACACAAATGAAGGGTAAAATGAAATCCTATTTTAAATTACCAAAACTAATGTAAATGACAGAATTGAAATGCATCTAAATTGAATCCAATCAATAATTAAAACCAAAATTGAATTGCATGTAGACAAACAATGCAATACTTATCTACAAAATAAATAGAGTATGACAACACTTACCCTCATTGTGGGGCCCTTCCCAGGAGGTCAGTGTTGCTAAGAAGGACTCAGATCAAGCTAGAAGGATTATCAATGTCACAATAATAATGAATTCTTCATTGAGATCAAAAACTCTATTTTTACATGGTTAACAACTCCTTAAAGCTTTCTCACAAGAATAAATATCTCATTTACAAAATCTTCATGAACCTAATGGCCCTTTCTCATAGCCATATGAGGCTTATTTATACATGGAGAATCATTGAGGAGTGGATGGGACCGAATCCCAATGGTCAGATTTCAAATTTTACATTTTTAGGCATAAATCCCAAAAATTTGGGTTTTAATGTAATTTGGGCTGATTTGAGTTAGAGATCCATGCATATCGTCCAATATAATTCTCATTTTGAAAGTGTACCCACTAGATACTCAATTTTCCATATTCTAGACAAAACCCATTTCGTAGAATTTCTAGATCTGATACCATGTGCACGAAAATTGAGGCACAAGTTGACAGTTTGAGATTTTTACTAATTTTTGTAGAATCATTCCCCCTGAGATGGAGGTCCACACGTTTGATATGGGTGAACTCATCCTCATATTTCTACATGAAAACATCACTTTGGATAAAACCCATGTCCCCGATTTTCCTCTAGAATCTTTCCAAAATTTTGAACTATATCTGGTATTAGATAGTTGTTGATGTTGGTACCAGACGAGCACAACATTGGTTCCATATGAGTGCATAATTGGTAATGGATGAGTTGAGTAATGGATGACATGGACTGTGGGTTCTATATGACATGGATTATGGGTATCAGATGATTGTGCAGCTACCAGATGACTATAGAACCTTCTGGTACCGAATGGCTTGGAGTACCAGATGAGTGCAATATTGGTACCGAACGAGTTGGTACTGGATGAAATGGAGTGTGAGTACTGGATGACATGGATTGTGGGTACTAGATGACTGTGCAGGTACCATTTGAATGTATAATCTTCTGGTACAGGATGACTTGGAGTGCGGGAACATATTGTTTGGACATAGAAACATAGGATTAAACCATCATCAATAAAACTATTGTATAATCATCCTTTTAATTACTAAAAGCATGGAAAATTATGTATTAACCACATAGGATGAATAACAGGAGATAATGGAGGTTTATGGTGTAATTAGGGATATATTATGGATGAAATGATGGGAGAATATGTAATGATGAGTGTATTTGTATGACAAAAAATATGACAAAACTGGAGCCCAATAGTCATTATGTTTCCCTGAAAAGAATCATGAACTCATCAGAGCCACATTCACCTCATAGTTGATCCTCTCATAGGATCACTTAGTGAATTCATTTAACTCGATGCTATCGAACACATGTGTCTAGCACCTCGGGTTTTTCTTGTCCTATGCCAAGAATTATGACCAAATTAGAGCCACAAACACCTCATGGTGATCTTCTCGTAGGATCACTCCATGAATGCATTCATATTGATGCTATCAGACACATGGAATTGCACCTCAAGCGTCTTGAGTCTTCAGTCCATCAAAGACTACATCGGGGCACATCTACTTTGGATGTAGATGTTCCCTATCTCCCATGGTATGCAACCTAGTTCTTGTGGAGATAGATTTAGTGTGATGCTTATCGGGGCTACTCACCTACTCGTGATATTTTCAAGGCCTGATGTAATTCACACATAGAAGATCTAGTAGCAAATTACATCTTCATTCCATCAAAGATTACATTTGGGTCTATTCCCACATGATCAAGTCTGGTTGATCAATCTTGGAATACCAATACAATGATACAATCATCAATACTCCCCCATGGAAACATTTTCATTCCTACGAATCTTTTTCTAGACAGAGTCTTAGTGAAAATGTCATCTCACTGCTCATCTTTGGATAAGTGATGGAGACTCATTGCTCCTTCTTGCACCATGTCTCTTATGAAGTCCTACAATATCCTTATCTCAAATTATGAAGTCAACTCCCTCTATTTGAGAGAATCATTGGATCATGCTTTTGTCTGTTGCATGCCCCTTTGCATCTTGCAAAGTGTCAGAAAACCTTTGTTCTTCCTGATCACTGTCTCCCTCTAAATTTTGAATCTCTCTCATACTTATATCTTATGACATGCTCGAAATAAGAAATAAGATCAAAAAAATATTTATGGAATCCTTGATCGGAGATGTCCTTCCTGGAGTCTAGGTCAGTAACCAATAACATTTCCTAAAGGAGATCAACTTCATCTTGTAAATAATAAGCATTTACTAAGTGGTAATTGTATCAATATTCAAATATTACTAAATATTGGACAACAATAGCAATAATATAATTTAAAAGATTGCTATTGTCCTGAACTTAAAATATCAAACCTGGTATGCAAACCTAGAGTTTGGCTATTGTCTCACTTGAGTTTCTTCTGAGACAAGTATTATTTCCAACCTGTCCCCTGTACTAAGGAGAATATGATTTCTTAATAGAATTTTGAGTTAGAGAATATAATCCGAATAAACTCTAAAATATCAACCTTAATCAATATAAAACTTTCACTAAAGTCAACTTATAGCTTTAAGTTTAATCATAGGTTAGTATAATAATCATAAATTCAATATATTAAAAATATAACTAGATGCTCATAAGATCACAATAATGCCATAAAATCTACAGACATATCAAAAAAATCAAACTTGAATTATGATATTCCTCCCTTTGGATCTACGATTGTTGCTTGGAAAACAATCCCTTCTCCTGAAAAAAAACACTTAAGATAATGATACATCTTAAACATATACAAGTGCATACCTTTGGCAACAACGGTAAGTAGCGGCACCATCTGGCAACAGTGACAAGCAAGGACAACTTCAACTTGATGGATCAACAATCTGAGAGCACTAGTAGGTCCGCTAGGATAGGGAACATTGATATAGGGAAAGATCAACCTCAACAGACACCAATATTTATTTCTCAACATTCTTGAAAATTAAAAATTTTGCAGCGGAAAACTACAGTGGCAACAACAACGGCAAGGGTAGAAAGCCTAAAAATTCAAACTTGTCAAAACTGCAATCTAACAACACCAAGAGGTGCACTAGGTTAGGGAACACTAGGATAACCAAAAGTTAGTCCCAATAATTCACAGAAACTTTCAATGCAATTGGTACTTCAACTGGTTTTGGCACTACAACTCGTGCTACAACTAGCATGAAGGAACTAGAAATGCAACTGTAATTGTGCTACAACGAACTTGATAGAGAGATGTGGATCTACCTTCCATTGGTTAGACTATTCCAAATGTGGTGTGGGCCCATAACCTATAAGAATAATGTAGATTTTATCGTTTCACCATATAAAATGCAACACTATTGTCACCCAACCATTGACACAAAGCCACCCTTGAGCACCTTAACCTTTGACAGAAAAAATAATTTCAGGAAGTCACACCATAACCTATATATGACCAAGAGAGAGAACACCTTCTCCAAAGGTAACACACAAGGTAAAGATACCATAAATACTAAACAAGAAAAAACTGCCCAACTGCAGTTGATGTTACTCCTCCTCCAAACTTATGCATTGTTTCTGGTTTTCTAGGTGAGAGTGAGTGAACAAATGAGCCAAGACATCTTCTATTTATACTAATATGTTCGATGACTTTTTTGGCTGGGCCGACCTGGCTTTCTGGTAATTATATTTTATGTTTATCTTTTTTCCATGGACCTGACTGGTTTTTCAGGAGGATAGTATCTGAATATTATATATTTTTCCGAGTCGACGTGTCTTCTAGGGTTTTCACACATTTGTTTATGGTTTCTCTTCCTTGCAGAATATTTTATTCTTGTCAAAGGTTACATATGGAACTTAATACCTCTCGCAACCACCACAACATCAACAGTGTGCACCCCTTAGGTGAGTCAGGATGAGTCTCCTAAGTGGGATACCCATGCCTTAGATAATTTTTTTCATTAATGGAGTGTCCAAGTATTTTCCTCAACTCTTTGCCAAACCGTCTATCATTTTACTTGGGTTGCAAGGCACCTTGGGTGGAATCACCCCCTGAGATGTCGCATGTCCAAGGAACCCCATGTCTCCCCTATATGAGGATGTTTTTCTCCTCATTCAAACGAAGTGTCCTACTTGCTCGATTCAGACTGTTGTAAAAGTGCACAAGAACAAGCTAAGCTATGGAGGCCTTACATCCTCACCCACCTCAAGTCATTTTCATACTCGGTAACATCCATAAAATTTGTGATCTATAAGTATCTATCCAACTTGTGTATCCACTGCAACTAAGTCTGCTAAAAACCTCAAGTTTCATGCCAAAAGGAAACCCTAATTTTTTTTAAAGTGGAAACCCCATGTTTGTGAAACCCCAAGTTTCCAACTTGCACAACAATCATCTGCGACCTATGAAACCATCCACAATTCCCTCTTCCCAAATTTCTGAGTGACCAAATTGTCAGCAACAATGGAAAAGCGTCTCCTTCCCAACTATGTTTGCAATGTCTAAGATGCCACTATCACGCTGCAAACATCACTCTACAATTTGTTCTTGTTGTTGTTGAATACACTATTATTGCAACCTCAACCAAAACTTGAAAAATGTCTAAGTGTTGAACTTCTCTAAACTTCTTTTTGCACCCATACTTCAATCAACTTTGCCATGTATCTACACATTGCATGTCTCAAGTCCTGCATTGGTTGGGTAGTGTTACCCCGCGATCCTAGGGGTGTAATATACCCAAGTGCACTAGGCTAGGATATTATTATTATGGTGTAAAATTTCATGTTTTGGTTGTGTGATTTTCTCAAACACTTCACATTACATATGTTTCCATGTTATAATCTGATTGACAACTTTCTACAAACAATTTTTATTCATTCTACTAAAACACTTTCGTCGATCACATTGTATGCAATCAAAGTACATATGAAGTAGAAGAGACAATATAAGGTATTTTTATTATGACTGGAGATATAAACACAACAATAACAAGTCTCTAATGGATTCTATGGCAGTTGCAATACATCAATGAAATCACAGAACATTGAAACCAAAAACATGAAATAATACCATGACCTCCTCTACTAGATGGTGTGTCCTCCTCCAAACTATAGAAAGGATACCTCCAAGAATCAAAGGATGATGTCTTCCTACTCCAATGGATATCCAGGCCCCACGTTTACTTCTCCAAGGAATATTGATCTTCTCATGGTAATATTGAGTCTCCAAAACCAACAATAGGGCTCATAACCCTCCTCCAAGGCTCCAAACCCTCACAACCATGAAAAAAACTTCACAGACTCCTCTAAAACTTCAAGACCCTTCCAAAAGGATGGATCAATCACTCAATATTCCCCCATCAAGCCTCTAAAGGATATCTATCCCTCAACAAACCCTCAAAACCTCCTCTAAACCCACAGGACCCTACAATTGTGATGGCGTCCTCCTCAAGAAGGCTCCATGAACCCACTGTCCAAGTCACTACACCTCCATGATAAAGTAAAACCACAAATATGAAGCACAATGAAGATATTAGAAGGATCTCCACCTCTTTTTCTAGCTATGGTGGATGTTGCACCACTGAAACCAAACTGCAATGGAAATTTTTATGCCAAAACCCAACGAAAACCTTAGCTCACAAGATCACTCCAAACAAGAGATCAATCCAAATCATAATGAGGATAGTAAAGCACTACCCCTCATTTCATATTTCTTTGATGCCTCTTCTAAATATTTCCTCTTTGACTTAATCCACATGATCCTTATTCCCCTTTTTCTTTTCACTTAAAAATTAAAGGTCACTTTTTACTAATGTTTAAGTAACTATTAATCTAAAATTTACTTTATTACCTTTTTACTTAATGTCACTTTAGAAATACAACATCTCCTAACTAAGTGACATCAAATAAATCCCCTAACACCATTTTTCTTCATTGGCTATATCCTATGAAAGGAATATAGTATACTAAGTCATCCTCCCATCATGATCAAGTGGGAAGGGGACATGACAATCCTCCCTTCCCAAGGCTTCTTGTACTCAAGAAACTCCAAACCAGGATGTTGTAAGATATGCTCTCCCTCGCAAGTAGCATATTCTATGGAAAAATATCTCCATCTCACCAGGTACTCCGGAATCACGCTGCTCCTCACCCTCCTCTCTCTGACATCAATAATATTCTTCGAGTCAAAACCAACTGCCCTTCCTCATCTAGTGGAAGAAGGTCAGTTGAAGAGGTAACCTACTATCCCAACACTTTCTTGAGTAAATATACATGGAATATGTTGTGGATCCTGCTACCCTATGGAAAATCCAACTCATATTCCACCTCTTCAACTCTCATGATAACCTTGTATGGTTGATAGAAGCGAGGCTTCAACTTCTTTGTGCCACTCCTCTTCAATGAGGACTATTTGTATGGATGCAAACTCATAAAGAACAAATCCCCTAACTCAAATTTATAATCCACGCTATGCATGTATGCATACATATTCTAATGATTTTGGGTGACCTGTAAGTTGTCCTTTAGGGCTCTTAAGATCTCCCGCAACCAATCTTTACCCTTGAGGGCCCTACTCTCCCTAATTTCCAAATCCAAAAATTATGAGCATTGTAACTATATAATTCTCTTAATGGACTCATCATGGTGCATATGTTGTAAGTTGTATTATAACATCGCTCCCAAATATGCACCCACATTATCCTCTCACTATGTTGTCCCAAAACATAGTTTTGTAGGTATCCCTCAATCTAATTGTTCACTATTTTTTTTTCCCATTCGTCTGAGGGTGATAATTTATAATAGGTTTCAACGCTATCCCTGATAACCTGAACAACTCCCTCCAAAATGCACTGATAAATATGTTGTCCAATTCGCTGACTATGTATCTTGGAAGACCATGTAGTCTAAACACCTTCCTAAAGAATATGTCTTCCACCTGAGATGCACTACACTTTAAAGGAATGGGAAATAAGTGAGAAAATGTTTCCAATCTATCCAAAATCACATAGACACAATCCCTACCCTATACCTTCAAAAATCCTATGATTAAATCCATGGAGATGCTCTCCCACTTCTGCTTTGGAATAGGTAATGGTTTAATAAAACCTACAGGATGTGGAAGCTTTGACTTGTTCTTCCGACAACTCATGCGCTGCCTCACATACCACAATACATCCTCCTTGAGACCCTTCCATGAGAATATCTCATGAACCTTCTTGTAAGCATTCATACATCCTGGGTTCCCTGCAAATGGTGTGTCATGTACTGCTCTCATGATATTGTCATTGAGTGTGGACTTAGAGACAAGGTAGATCTTATCCTTGTAGTAGATGATGTCATCCACTACTCGGTAATTGTCATATTGAATGATTTCCTCTATAATATCACAAGAAAATGTATTCTTGGAGTAGTCCACCAAGAGAAAAGACTTCCAGTCTACTGAGATATTTGTCATGGAAAAGGACGTAGGTCTCCTAGAAAGGTAATCAACAAATACATTTTTCTTTCCCTTCACATACTCAATTTCAAAATCATACGTATACACATTAATTAACAATTTATGATTCCTCTTCCTCAATTCTTTCTACTCCAAGAAATATATCATGTTGTTGTGGTCGATCCTCACAATGAAGCATCCTCCAACCACTACTTTCTAAACTTGGTTGATGCATGGATGATGGCCAACAACTCCTTGTCGTAAATGGGGTAGATCCTCCTTAAATACCTCAACTTCCTAATGTAGAACACTATGGAACATCTATTATATATCAACACTACTCATATCCCCTCTCCGGATGCATCACACTCCAACCAAAATGGCCATGAGAAGTCTCGAAGTGATAACACTTGGAAAGTTCTCATGACCTTATTCATCCTATCAAATGCTCTTTGTGCCTCTTTTGACCATCTGAATGTTCCCTTCTTGGTGATATTTGTCAATGGAACATCGAACTATGAAAATACTTTCACAAAGCACCTATAGTAGTTAAATAATTCAAACAACCCTGGAAAATTTGTAAGTGATTTCGGTGTGGGCCATTCTGAGATCACCTGGATCTTCTCCTGGTGCACTTTTACTCTTTAAGAACCAATCACATGTCCGAGATAGAGAATATTTGTCATCCCAAACTTAGACTTTGCCTCCTTGGCAAATAGTGATTTCTCCTCCATGATGTTGAGAATCTCATCAACATGCCTTAGATGCTCTTCCCAAGTCTATTTGTAGATGAATAGTTCATCAAAGTATACCAGTAAGAACTTCCTCAATTTCTTTTTGAAGATATGGTTTGTACATGACTAGAAGGTGGTTAGGTGTTATTCAACACAAAGGGAATTACTAGAAACTCATAATTATCATAGTGACATATGAACATTTTTTTGTGGATGTCCTCCTCTCTAACCCAGATCCGATGATACCCTGATTGAAAATCAATCTTCGAGAAGCACATTTCCCCATGAAACTCATCTATCAAATCATTAATCTTGGGTATTGGGTATCAGTTCTTGATTTTCTTTTTTTTCATTACCCTTTAGTTGATGTGCATCCTCATTGTTCCATCCTTATTCACCAATAACAATGAAGAAGCGAAGGGACTAGAGATAGGTTGGATGTTCCCCATCCCAAAAAAATCCTACACGACCTTCTTTATCTCATCCCTAAAATTCTTTGGATGCATGTATGGTGTGGTGATCAGGGGATTTTCCCCTTCTTATAACTCAAATACATGCTCAAATCCCTTGTCTAGTGGTCTCCATGCTGGTATTGATCCAAACACTTTGTCATTATTTACAAGGAGTTCCTAGATGTCCACATGATAGTGTTGACCATCCTATGATGGATTGTTCATGGTGATTAAACATTCCGTTATGCATGCCATATCAACATGTCTAAAGATGGCCTTCATGAATTTGTTTCACACGAGCCTAGGAGATCATGTTCACATACCTCTTAGAACAACTCACTAACCCACTTTGTCCCTGAAGTACATCTTCATGCTCTGATAGTTCATGGGGAAATCTCGAAGTGAGTACAACCATTGGACCCCCAATACCACATTGGTGTCTCACAAATCCCCTATATATAATTCATTGGTCAACATATAGTTACCCAATGTCACATCCAATCCTATGATCATATGAGTACAATTCATGTTGTACAGATTTTCTACTACATCGATGAACCCCTCAAAGTCCTCTATAGGAATGTTTCTCATAGTGACAAGCGCTACATCGATGAATTTGTGACTGGGTCCACCATCGATCAATGTTCTAACACTTTGTCCCTGCAAAATGCCTTTATATTGAAGGTATAATAATTGGGGAGTCCTAAAAGTGTGGCAATGTTCACTCCCTTGACACCCTCCTGCAACTACACTTGCTCTGTAATCTTAAGGTGTGGTGACTCCACCTCATGAGGGATTTTTCTAGTACCCTGTGCATGAGTTGTCTCACGCTCACCATAATCCTCCTCGTCAGAGAGAAAATCTATATAATGTACCTTACCATTTACCATACACTAGTATCCCAAATCCCAAGGTTCTTTGTAGCTATAGAAAAGCTTCTTCCTCCTCATCTCCCTTCGAGTCTCCTCATCCATCATGTCCTTCCCTATCCATGTCTTCTAGGGAGGGTTTGTCTCCTTACTCTTTTTTCAAATAAAAGGCTTTGTTGGTTCCTCCTTGGGGACTACGTCCTCCTTGTCTTGGGTCCTCATGATGGAATCCTGTAGTGTGATTGGCCTGAAGGCCTTCACCCACCCTCTCAAGGGCTTGATTAAACACTCGATGAATAGAATCACCAACCTTTGTTCAGATATGTTTGTCACCATAACCGACATCCTATAGAACTCTTTGATGTACACCTTGTTGTTTTGGTATGTCTCAACTCCACCAAGTCCCTAAAGTGGATATCAAGATCCTTCTTTTCAAACTTGTCCATCAACCTCCGCATCAAGTCTACATATGATGTGATGATGGCATGTCCTAATGTCACTAGTCCATGCTACCACCACTCATGAGCTTCTCCATCCAAATATAGGGTGGAAAACGTAATTGCCTCTTCCGCTATCATCGAGTTAAGCTGAAAATAAGTGTCCAAATTATGTACCCAAGCTCTAGTTGTGCTTCTGTTAGATCCATCAAAATATGGGATAGACAACTTTCCAACCTTGCGTGAAAGATAATAGTTATGTTGGATCCAAGATTATTTGTTCCAATACCTCGGCATGTTCCTGTAATTTATGTTGTAGTAGTCTTGGTAAGATAGAGCCACCTGGATGTCTTCCCATAATGACTAGTACTCCATGAAGTAGGTGGTAAAATCATCATCCTGACCTTGCTTCATGTGTGCTCCTATAGGCTTCTCCTCAAGTAACGGTTGTAATAATGGCCTAGGAATCCTCCTGCTCCCTATCTGTGGGATGCTTTATGCTAGAATATGAGTATTGATACCCTTTGCACGTACCATGTCACCTCCATGGGATATACTGGGTTTGACCTATCCTACATCATACTGGTTCCCATGTTGACCCACCAAATATGTGAGCACCTCAAGGTCCAACTATTGTTACTTACCCATATTTTTTTGTCTTTGGGCCACCTCATTATGTCCCTTGGCCAAGTCACTAAGTATCTTGAGTACACTCTCCTTTGAAGCATCTCGTTTATCTCCCATGACTTCCTCTTCCTCTGATGACTCTGATCCTAGGAAGGGTTGACCTCCACACCCTCTATTTCTTTTGTAAACCATCAATGTCTCATGTAATCACAAGCTAGCAAGAACACCAACTATGATATCACTATAATATCCCCAAGTGCTCTAGGGTCGGATATTATTGTTATGGTGTCAAATCAGGTTTTTTTGTCAATGTGTGATGTTTTCAAACACTTTGCATTACGTATGTTTCCATGTTATAATTTTATTGGCAAATTTCTACAAACAATTTTCATATGTTCTACTAAAATACTTTTGTCAAGCACATTGTATGCAATCCAAGTACATATGAAGTATAAAAGACAATATGGGTTTTTTTTATTATGAGTGGAGATCTTAACACAATAATAACAAGACTAATGGCTTATATGGTGGCTATGATACATTAAAAATAATGCACAACACTCAAACTAAAAACCTAAAATAATACCACAACCTCCTCTAGTAGATGGTGTGTCCTCCTCCAAACTATAGAAAGGCTAGCGCCAAGCTTCAAAAGATGATTCGTCCTACTCCAAGGGTTCTCCAAGATTCACATTTCCTTCTCCAAGAAATATCAATCTTCTCAAGGAAATATTGAGCCTCTAAAGTCAAGAATAGGGCTCATGACCCTTCTCCAAACCCTCATGATCGTAAAAAAACCCTC
>JZKD02S0333852.1:238672-249131 GCA_000966675.3 Picea glauca
ACTTCATACCATATTTATACTAAACAAAGTTCTGATAATAACAAATAAAATTAATAATTACAATCTAAAGTTAAGACAAGGATCCTTAGAACTAGGCCACATTCAATCCAAACTGTTGAATCATAGCCTCTCGAATCAAACAAGACTAGAACTAAATGACAGACCTCCAAAAATATGACAGGAGGTTGTCAATATCCATGTATCCAAACTTATTGTAAAGATTATCAAAACTGATGCCTTGTTGATCCACGAGATCGCACCATCGTAAACCTTGTAACAAACATTTTGACACCTGTGCACACAAAGCCAAAACAAATTAATGACTTAAATATTTTAAGAGTGACTACAGAATCATAGATTCTATAGTAACTCTAAATTAAGATATTTTTCTATTAATTTTAAAACAAATGAAACAAACAAAAACAAACTCAACCAATAAAATCAACTAAAAACAAACTCAGATTCATGCTCATTAAATATATCTTCAGTAATCGAATATGTACACAAACAAATTACAAATCTATATATCTGGACAAAGAAAATTAATTAGTCACTAGACATTGACGATTTCAATTGGGGAGTGAGGGTTTGAGAATTAATTAAATTTGTTTGTAGGGATTATATATAATTTTTCTACTTGGAAGGTTCCTTTTTCTGTTTCCTTTGACACTTCTTGAATGGTAATCTTATGATTGGAGGTGTCAGAAATGGGGTCGAACTATTTGGGCCTGAACTTTAGGCTTGAATACGGGTTCATTGCGTGCATTTTCTACTACAAAGTTTAATTCAGGTCGTGATTTTGGGTTACTCGAGAGGATCCCTCACTATGTGCCAACTCTTAACAAGTTCTATCAATTGAAACTGTAGGTATATTTTCCAACCCATGACATGTTTCTCGTTTCAAGAATCCTCATAAACTTGAACATGGTTTAAAAAGAAAAAGATAAAATTGCTTCAGTCACAACAAATTTTAAGAAAATCCCTTTGCAAATTTGATGTTTCGTCTATGAAAAGTCTGCAAAATCTCTCACTAACCTATTTCTCGCAAAAGAGGAAAATAAATAGAAAAAAGAAACTTCAACGATTTTAGTACCTGAAGGTTCATGTCAAACAACAGGAACCATGAATAAAATAGATAATTCGACACAGGTGAGTATGTTTACCTCACAGGAGAACAACAATGAAGGTTCATGGAAAACGAACTCAAAACTCGACAGACCCTTGAAAATCCAAGGAAATGGGTGATCATAACTTACATAGGATATTATCTGACGAGTGTACTTCGAACTCAGCTCGAGTAATGGAAGAATTTAATTCATAATGGAAGAACTCACTTAGGATACGAATACTATATGATGAGTGTACTTCGAACTCGGCTCCAGTAATGGCAGAATTTAATACATAATAGATATGACAGTATATAGAATGACCTCCTTTCATTTAAATATCCCAAGTGTTTAAGAAATAATAAACCATATAACTCCATGTTGCCACGACGCTAATTATACCTCATGGAAACCATTAATTGTTTAATTGCAAGGCTCAACACTCAAAATAAAAGGTTATAGTTGTATTTGAGTAATGATAAGCCAAGAGTTAAAGACATGCAAAACTATATTCTCAATTTCCAACCTGATAAGACTATTTGAAAGAATGTAATGGCTTTTCCAACCTTTTCAATGCCATAAATAAAAGAACCATGTACATAGAATATAGTCCTAACTATGTTCATATTTTCATGAGTATGGCATAAATCATAAGATAACTTGGTCTAAATATAAGAGAAACCAAATCAATGAGATATCATTCAAGAACTCAAAATCATGTTAGGAAATGAAGAATAAATGTGTGACAAGATGAGGTATGGGATCTATTCTTGAATTCGAAACATACCACTCTTAAAATAGAATGATAAAAACCAAGTCCTAGTGATGATAGCATTAATACATTCAGATAACATAAATAGACTTGTTCATAAGCATTTTTTACCATGTCATGAAATCATATGCTAATTACTTAAAGTTGTAGAGACATTCCCAATAATCCCTTATGAATTTCATGCTTACAGTCATATAATCCCTTATTTGGCTATCAAGCTTAGGGTTTTCTTCCAGAATGATTCTGTGATAAGGTTAAGGTGCCCAGGGGTGGCTTCGACCAATGGTTGGGTGACAATATTGCTATATTTTCTATGGTTAAACGAGCACATCCATTACTTTCTAACAGGTTATGGGCCCATACTATCTTCACACAATCTAACTATTGGAAGATGGATTGGGAGGATTTTCTCAGTTGGAGTTGCAGTTGTAGCCAATTTTTGTTGCAGCAACGAAAACCTAACCCCCTCGTTGAGGAACCTTAAGTGAAGGGATTGAACTAATTTCCGGATAGACTAGTGTGCCCTAGCCTAGCACATCTCCTGGTACTCTTATCACGCTAATACATCAAGTTCTAGTTTTGGGTCAAATCTATGGTTAGCGAAGTCAAAGTAGACATGACTTACTCTATGAATTTAGAAAACAAGTTAGAAGGGGCTTCTAAATTCACAACATGGAAGACAAGGATTGATCTCATCCTTTCCAAGAACAAAGTGTTGGATATCATGAAAGGAAAGATTGTGGAACTAGAGTTTGAAGAAGGAAAAGATAAGTAATCACATAACATTGCAGTTATGGAGAAGTTCAAAGACAATGACATCAATTCCATGAGTATCATAGTGGCTTCTATAAAAGACCACTTGATACCCTACATATCCCATCTTGATTTGTCTAAGAAGATGTACGATGTTGTAATGAACCTCTTCTCAGTCAGAAAAATTGGACAAGTAACGAGTCTGAAGAATGAGCTCTGTGACATGAAGATGAATGATGATGACATCATAAAATCATACTTTGTGAGAATCTCTCAGTTAAGATATCAACTACAAGCTATTGAAGAAATCATTTAAAGAAGGAATTGGTAAATATAGTACTCAACGGTCTTCCCAAAACATGGCATGCATTTTCCACAAGCAGGAACACAAGGAAGGAGTGTCCTACATTTGAAGAACTTTGGCCTTGTTGTGCACAACAAGAATCAAGGATTAGTTGAAAAGAGAAACCTCAAAAGGAATACGATGATCAAGCCTTCACAACATCAAGAATTTCAGGAGCAAAAGGAAGTTTGGCTCAAGGAAGAAACCAAATCAAGAGAAAGATATGTCAAAAATACAATGCTTCAATCATCGAAAATATGGTCACTACAAGAATCATTGTCCCGAGTTAAAGAAAAGGAAGGAAACACATGAAAAATCAGTTGTCGAGGAAAGGGAACCCTCAAAGAAAGCCAAGCAAGACAAAACAAACTTCTTCTTCTAAGACAAGTTAATAATACTCTTAATAGTTCTTGTACATACCATGTTTTATGTGCATATCTTGCATATCTATTTCTTAGAAGATAATATGTTCAAAGAGAAACTATACCTATGGAATAACAACAAGATAAGGATTGCTATCACAATGACTACAAGC
The DNA here is from genome assembly GCA_000966675.3 of Picea glauca. Classification (NCBI taxonomy): domain Eukaryota; kingdom Viridiplantae; phylum Streptophyta; class Pinopsida; order Pinales; family Pinaceae; genus Picea; species Picea glauca. Next base: position 242,182 of record JZKD02S0333852.1, read on the forward strand.
TAGGCAATACACATGAATGGATTAAGTACATCAACAACCCCTGGTAACAATTCATGTTGAAGTTATTACATAAGTAATAGCTGCAAGATAAGCTGAAATCAGAATCAATCTTGAAGAAACCTAGAAGAATTAAAGACATAAAGAAGTCAACAATCAAAGAGGAAATTGGAAAAAGACTTATGACACACTCCAGAAGGCAATAAGGATACAGATGGAAGCATGGACTCTATTAGATGGAGGGAGCCGATTATATATTTCCAAAAGAAGAGAATGCATTCATGCATGAAGAAAGGATTAGGAGGGAGCTAATCCTAAATTATATGATCCATTGAAGATGATGAAGTATCTATCCATGGAAGCAACCATGAAAAGAAGCATTTGTGTAATGTGACTTTATAAGAAGTCTTCTTCGAAAAGAAGCCTTAAAGTATCCATGGTTGTCCATCCACATCCATGATCCTATGATGAAATAAAGAACTTGGAATCTTCAGGGCATGGAATCTATAGAAAACTCCATGGACCCAAGAGATAAAGAGAAAGATGAGGAAGAACGTGAAGATTCCAAGAGAGAAAGAAAAGCCAAAACAACTAGTCATTGTATAGAGAATCACAAGACTACTATCATGATATGAACTCACTAAAAGCAATCAAGCAGAGGACATGAAAGCTGAGATGAAGAAAAATGTATGGAAGACTCATGAATGTAAGCATTGTGAGATCTAGAACTAGAGGTTCTCCCAGATGGAGGGAGAAGACTATAATGATTGCTTGTTCTAGTAAACTAAATGTACCTTTACATGAGACACTATATGGTATGCAATATCCATGGGTTGGAGTTGACATCAAATGAATGAAAAGACTATTCTCCAAAATAATTGAACAACGAGAATATGTAGAGAAACCTCAAGGCTTTGAGGTATACCAAAAAGAGACCCTTGTATACAGATGGAAGACGAATTTGTATGGATTGAAACAACTTGGTGCAAATATTCTCATGCACAATAGAAGCATGGTGAAAACCTTCTATGATAAAAATGAGAATGGTTACTCAAAAGTCTAGGATGATGGATTGATAATCCATGACAAACTCTCATGATAACAGAAGAAGTTCCACATAGATATGTTCTATTTTGAGTCTTGCCACAATGTTATGAGCTAACAGTAAACAAAAGATGAATCCAACAATGATATACTATAATGATCAGAGCTATATGAATCCTTCAGAAAAAACAGTGTTCCAGAAAGACCGAAGTACATTGAGATCAAGCATTACATTCTCCATGAGGAAGGCTATAAAAGGGAAAGTGGTTCTCCAATATATAGCTCCACAGATGAGTAGATAAGAAGACATTTTGGTAAAGCCTCTATCCAAGATGAAAGAGTTTGCATACTCAAGTCGGAGCTCATGGAGATGACTTCCTTATCGAAAGAGGAAGAGATGACTCCCAGGTTGGGAGGGAGCACTAAGGTGTTATTGATTTATGGACAACCATTTTTCAGTTTGAAAAATGGTCCAGGATTAACAGTTCCTTTCCAGTTCGGAAAGTGGCTTGATACTTTTGACAGACAGGCATTTTCTAGTTTAGAAAATGGCCCAGATCAAATGAACATTTTCATAATGAAAATAGTTCGATCAATTGTTGATGTACCATAGACAGTGATTCCCCTTGTGTCCAGTGTGGGGGAATGGTATATGATGGTCAGTCTCAGTAGTGGTCAAGAAGACTGGTTTGCCTCGCTGGACAGTCATTCTTTTGAAGCTCACAGTTGTGAGTAGTTTCAAAGAATGGTCTATTTTGGAGGTTGGTGCATGATAGTCATTTCCTTAGGAAATGGTTTGGACAATCATTCGCTAGGGCATATTCATTCTCTCTAGGTTGCACTTTGTTTAGTGCCAGAGGAATGGCCCAGATAGGTGAATGGTCTAGGTTCAACAGTCAGAGATAGGAATTCCCTAGGGCAGAGTCATTCTCTCTAGGTTGCACTTTGTTCAGTGCGAGAGGAATGGCCCAGATAGGTGAATGGTCCAAGCTCACACATCCAGACAATTGTTCTTCCTTGCTTCAGAAGAATAGTCTGGATAGCTCATCATTGATGTTTTACCCTCTGAGGGAAGATGCTCTTCTATATCTCACAGATGTGAGTGGAAGAATGGCCCAGATGATTCAATTTATATGATAACAATGTTTTCTGTGCAGGTTGATATGAGATGATATGATTTTTATGGAGATTGTATGTCTCTGGACAGTAGATGTATGCTACTATGGTGGATGTGTTCCACTAATTGTGGCTATATTTCACTGATAAAGTCTCTGTGTGCTACTCGGTGTGGTAATGTACCATTGGATTGTAGTTGTGTACTACTATGGATCGACATAGTTGTGTTCTATTGAATGACATTTTTCTGGTTGCCTTGAAGACTATCAATAGTGTTGGAAATGATTATCGCCTAGATGTATGATCAATGGACAGAGTTTCCCCAGATGAAAAATGGTCCAGGATATTTATTCTTCTAGGACATATGTCTAGATTAGAAGAATGGATCTTGTGTCACTTTATGGAGTGAGTTGCATCATGTCTGATTACTCAGATGGAGTATGGTTTCGAGAGATGATGTAGTTGATGACACTAATAGTGATGATGATGCTTATGATCTAATCATGAGATAGTCAATATGACTATGTTGATGCTACCGGGTGAATGGTGAGTTTGTGCTCAAGACCGTTACCTTAAATACCTCCCTAGCTAGGATGGAGTGTTGATATTATGGTAGTTGCAAGAGGTATTTACCTCCACGTGTAAACCCGATGAAAATAGAATATTCTGGGAAGCAAGAAGAAACCCTAATTAATTGGTTAATAATCCTAGAAGACAAGTTGTCTCAAGAGAATGGCTTGTATTAGGTTATTAGCCTCCAAAAGAAGAAGTATGCTAAAGGAAATGTTATATACTAAACAATTAGCACCCAGAATGAGAATTCGGGCCAGGCAGTCTTCTAGAAATAGTATAAATATAGGAGGCTAGTCTTCATTCTGGGCAGTATTCTCAAAACTGTAGAAGCAACACTTGTGTGCACTGAAGTTGGCTAGTTTGTGCGCAAGTTTGGAGGAGAGATGTTGTTGTAGCTACTGCAGCTAGCAAATTTTGGTTTTGTCTTGGACTCTCTCTTTGTTATGGTTTGGACTCTCTGATCATCTCTTGTTTCTCTTGATTGGTGCGCTATCCTTGGAGAAAGGTGTGCCACCTGTGTTTGGCTATCCAACCTAGTGTTTTCTCTCGGAATGATTCTCTTACAAGGTTAAGGTGCTCGAGGGTGGCTTCAACTTATGGTTGGGTGACAATATTGCTATATTGTCTATGGTTAAACGAGGACATCCATTACTTTCTAACAATAGTACTAGTTAAAATTTTACCCCACTAACTTTCCCTTCTTCTACCAATCTAGAAGATTTAGTTTAATTGTGGAGGGATAACGGGGGGATTCAAAGAAAAGACTATAGTATATTAATTCCTTTGTACAAGTGAACTATAATACTTTATTTATATCATAATGTTCCCCATGTTCATTGGTTAGTGTAAGAGAAAATAAAAACTTGGTAATGATTATCTTTAGATAAATGAAATCCTATTGTAATGATAGAGTAAACATTTCCCAAGTTCACCAATTGATGTTACTAAAAGTAGACTACCCCCATATAAACTTTGGATACATCAAAAAATTCAGATCAAAAGAAAGAACAAAGAAACAAAAAAAATTATACAAGAGTGAAAACATAAGACTATACAACTGTGATAGAAACAAAATCTAAAATAGAAGCAAAAATGAGATCAAACCACTTATTAAATTTTTAAAACTATCTAAAAAGGAAACTACAAACCTAAAAGAAAAGGTAGCTTAATAAGCCATGAATACATGAAAACCTCAACAAGAATGAGTGATAAAAGGTATCTCAACATAATAAAGATCCTTTAAGTTAATATGCTATTTTCTTTATGTTAAGAGCATGGTAATTTTGTCTTGTAAGGAAGGATATTAATCATGATTTTATTATACAAGTAAAAATATGAACTAGAAATGTAGTTATGAGTATAAGATTATTCACGAGAACTCAACCAAAGTTTGTCTTTTATCATTTCCTGCTTCATGGAAAATGGATAAGATTTAATAATCATGTTTGCAACGATCATATCCTTACATCAACACAACGACAAAAAAATAGGTCATTTTTTTTTGGCGTAGGAACTACAAACCACAATTAAAAGAGATATTATTGACACCTCATCCAAATATCATGAAGGTACCATAGAATTCTAATAAACCACATGTAACTTAAATTCCAAGGCGTAAAATAAAGAATTTCTAATTCAAACGTAAGGACACAATAGAGGGCGCAAGTAAAAAAAATATATTTTATTTCCAGGTGCATGGGCAACATCTATTTTACTCCAGGCGTGTGCTTAACCCAAAAAGGAAATTAACATGAATCTACAATTATTCCATGGTGCACATGTGATCCCATCACCATATAGCATAGTCAACGTCACTCGTGGAACAAGACTGAAACCATTAAATTCATGGCGCAACAAGCTATCTACTTGACAACTTACTCAGTCTTAAACACATACTCATCAATCAACATGTAATTCTAGATGCAACAAATTTTACAAGCATTAATCCAAGGGCACATTCAACGTTACACACAATAGGACTAGAATATTTATTCCACAAGGAAGGAAAATCCACAAGAGATAGAGCGTAGTAGTGAACTAATTACATAGTCGGTCCACATTAAGTTAAGGTGCAAGAACATAACAATTCTAAATCAAGAATGCATCCACGTCATGCTAAGGTATCAAGTACAACCACCCTATCAATCATCAAACAATAATTAATCACTACGCAAGGTTAAAATAAGTTTGATTCAATCCAACAACTTTGCTATTAGGGGCGCAAGGAATCTAGTTATTAAACCATCCACCTAGACAAATTAAATGCATTAGAAAAGAGGTTGTTAAACAAAAGGGAAACCTACATAACGTGAGAGGTCATGTGGCTAAACCACCACTCCTTACACCAAGTTGTCATTGTGCACAAATGTTCTGATGTAAGCCCAACATACATATTTAGAACACAGTGTGCGCAATGGTTCTAGATATTTGACGAGTCACTCTTTGACACCCAAGGGTCATTGCGCAAGAGGCGCTACCCATAAATCTTGGCGGATCTGCTTTAACTATATGCTAACCATTAAGGTACAGGTAAACAATTGTCAACAACTTGGGTCATGCATTTATTTTATAAAGAAAAGGACCAACTAAGGAGTGATGAAGGTGGGATGTCTCAAGACCACATAGCAATTAAAAAAGATAAAAGAACACCTCTCCACTAAAAGAAGTTCGAGCACACTAAAAAAAACCATATAATCAACCTAGCTACACTTAGCATGGTGCAAGTAACTAATGATTACTTATTAACCATCCACATAGTCTTAAGGCACATCGAGACTACTAGTCACCATATTATGGAAGAAGAGCATAAAGCATTAAAATACTCAACTATTGCATTAAAGAATATAAAGTGATATATACTCAACAAAAACGATAACTAAAGTGATATATTGAAACCCATTAAAAGAGATATGTCAAAATTCTCCCCAATCATAAATTAACTAATACACCTTCTTACTCTTAAAATGAAATCCAATCACACAGAGATAAGGGAAAACGTAGAGGCGGCATCCCAATACAGCTGGTCGAAGGATGTGGGACTGAATTGAGGGAGGAGAAGTGGAGCACACCGAGTCTTCCCCGAAATTGCAGGGAGACACCCAAAATTTTGTTGGGCAAGTAAAGTATGAGTTGCAGAGTGAAAATACCCAAAATTCATTGGAAAAGTGCCCAAATTTGCTGAAGGAGCATGCATGTGCCACGCAAGGGATGAGGCCGCATTTTTCTAAGGTAAGAAGAGGTGGTAAAGTTGTGAGTTATAAACAGAAGGGAAAATTTTCCCAAAACTCCAAATTTCATGAGAGGAAATCGCCACAAGAAGAACGAAGGTTTAGATATAGAAACTAGTTCCCCAAACTCCCAAATCGTGAGAGGAAATCGCTATAGGAAAGGCGACTGTTTAGATAGAGGAAAAAGTTTCCCCAAACTCCCAAATTATGAGAGGAAATTGCTATAAGAAAAATGAAGGTTTAGACAGAGGAAAGAGTTTCCCCAAATTCCCAAATCGTAAGAGGAAATCACTACAGGAAAAGCATAGGTTTAGACAGTGGAAAGACTTCCCCAAAATCCCAATTCGTGAGAGGAAATCACCATACAAAAAACACCCAAGGGATGGTGCCTTCTAATGGGGGAAAACGCATAAAATTCATGAGGACAACACAACAACCACTCATTTAACAATGAATCCCTCTCTTGCAAGGAAAAACGAAGTTCGTTAGAATAAAACACAACCCAAGTGTCTCGTGTCACGATTTTAAAAATCACTCTAACCATCCCAACATAGTTAGAAGTAAATACAAAGGACAAGAATCATATTAGGGTTCACTTGCAAGGGCACAGTTATCTGAGGATAAATCGATATAAAAATCAGGCGTAACATAATTCTGAAGTAAAATGAGTAAAATAAGAAGGAATGTGCAGAGAAAATTTTTACCAAGGCATGGATAAAATATAACAAATACGTCAAGATTAATCCCAACTAACCACATTAGAAGATCTTCCGAACCATAACATACATTAAACAAATTCAAAAACACATGAATCTATATACAAATTCTAACTAAAGTACAACTACAAATTTAAAGGTGTACCATAATCGTAGGCAAAGGATCTGTTAAGAACCAAACATCAATATAGCATAGAAAAACCTCAGGAAAAGTACTCAACGCCTTGAAAAAGAGATAATTTCAGATAATAAGCCTCTTCGAGGGGGAAACCTCCTT
>JZKD02S0333852.1:253620-270372 GCA_000966675.3 Picea glauca
CATTACTAATCTAAATTACAACTAATGGCCTAAATCCGACATAAATAAAATAACATTACTAATCTAATATGCCCCAATTAAGTGGTAATGAGCCAATATTAGGGCTTAACAAGATCTGAAGGGGTTGCCCTGCGCTTGCGCTCCTTCCTACTCCTAGCTTGCTAACCGCTGAAACCTCATAGGTGCCTCCCAACCAATGTTAGGGGTACTCTTCTTCCTCCTTAACCCCCTTAGCCACAAACGAGCCATACACATATGCCAGAGAAAGCTATCTCCCAGATCGCCTCACAAGGTTAAGCTACCACTCCATTTTTCGATTTGGGCATCCCAACTCCCACAAGTAAAGTCAGTCAAGAAAAATATCGACAACATAATCTTACGCCTATCAGTTCTGATCCATACTCCTCCTCCTCCATCCTTTTTATAGAGTTTTCTTAGTGATTAGTTTACCAAACCCTCTTTAGATTATTTTATTAAATTTAATTAGGCGAAACCTTCCTCGTACACATGTCACCCGATCCCTTAGTTGCACCAAAAAATCAATTTATTAATTAATTGAATTTTCCTATTTCCCTCACCCACCTAAAAGCGTTCCTAAAAATGCTCCTTTATGTCCCTTTATTCACTTACATTTCTTAAATGACTGACACGGTCCTTAAAACTCAGTTGAGTTCACAATTAGAAGGTTCCAAAGACTACATTCCCTACTATGTTAGACTTTACCCTTTTCTTCTTAGTTCATATTTAGCAAGTTTAGATATAAACAATAATTTACCCTTTTAATAATTTAATCCCTTAGTAAAATTTTACTTTAATTATTAATGTTTGGATTTTATTTATCCCCCCTTCTTGTTATATGTCCATTTAGTTTTTTTGTTCACATGTTCTACTTAGACCTAGGTTTCAAATTAACTAGGCTGGCGATAATATTTAAGGGAAAATTAGTTACTAAAATTTACTCTTACCATCATTCATTTTAAGGCCGACCAAGTCCTAAGGAGGCATAGTTTTCTAGGTACCAAGTTTATTAACTTACCAGAGTTAAAAATCACGATGTTCCCTTCAAGACACACTATGTGCTCCAAGGGTGCCACTCACTTGCATTCTTGTTTTATTTGTGTGACGTTCCCTTCAAGATGCACTACATGCTCCAAGGGTGCCACTCACCTTTTAACTAATTTTGGTAGTCATCAAACCCCTGGAGTCAATACTCTGTCAGGTGACCTTGTGGGAGACTAAGGGCCTCTAAGGAATAAGGACCCTTCCTTATTGCGCTCCCCTTAGAATCATCATGAGAGATTGTCATAGCCTGCCCTCACGACATCATGGATCTCTCAAACTAGGTAATCATTAACCTATAGTTCGAGCCACGGCGGGAGTGCTAGTAGGTTGTGGTAGGGATGTTGGCACACCTCTCCCTCAATATCTCTAGTTTTCATGCGTGACCCCTTTACTCCTAATGTGAGTCTAGTTAGCAAGCTATCGTCAGCTTGCATCCATCAATGAAACGTGTCTGCGATAATAATAAACATCATAATATCTAGTCATATGTCATTATGTAATATCAAAATGTTCAAACCATAAATGTCTTCTCCCTAACTTGATTTGGAGTCCAAGGAGATCCATTGATGCCATCGACAACCTCAAATGTCCAGAGTCCTGCACACTCAGGAAAACCAATCAATATCACATGACAATATAAATATCATAAAATAACATGTCATCGAATCCATAAACATCATCATGCTTCATAATCGAATTAGTTAATCATATAGTGAACCAGATCACTTGCACACAAGTGTCCATAAGAATAATTCACATTGGGTGCGTGCAAGAGTGGGATGTTATATACACCCCCTCTTGTTTTAAACTTCGTCCCGAAGTTTCACAGTATATAATTTCCGAAATAAAGTATCTCACAATATCTATATGTCTAGTTATCAAACAAAAATTTAAACGGTTGATGCATATCATATGTGTCCTCCCAGGTAGCTAACTGCAAACTATAATTGTCCTAATGGACCTTGAACTGATCGATAGTTTGTTGTCCTAGTTGTCGAATGTGATGGTGCAAAAAGTGGATTGTATCCGTCATGAGCGCACCCTCACCCAACATCTGCCAAGAACTCAGTCAATCTCATGTGTAGGATCACTAACCCTAAGTGTTACATAGATACAACATAAACATCATGCATATGCCTCAAAGAATGAGGCATGTCTAGTCGTTTGTTTGTTCATAATTATGGTCACACGATGCGCATCCTTAAAACCCTTATGTCGATCTTGCAGTTCTTCCAACCCCTTTCCTTATCATTTGTACTTTCTCTTCCATTTCATGGACCACTTCTAGTCCTACTAGGACCCCATTCTTGAGTCTATCCCTACTCAAAGCCGTCTGACACGGTCGCCCATAGAGAAAATCAATGGTTCCATCATAATGGTACCTTGATGGTGGTTATTGCACTCAACTCAGCCAACATCAAGAAATATTCCCAAAGTTTTTTTTGGTCCAAAACACACCTATGCAAAAAAACCTTCCCAAAATGGTTCGTTTCTTCGGTCAACATGTCTATCTAGAGGACATGCTATACTAAAGTTCATTGGTATTCCCAAGGCATCTTGGGAAACTCATCCAAATCATCTTGCAAACACTGAATCAATGATCATATAAAATTCCTTTGGTACATCTGGCAGTCTCAAAATCTTGTTGGTATAAACTCTAGCTATACCTAGCACCTGATGCGTAGTTCGAAGATGGAAGAAATGTGAACTCTTCATCAGAGTATCAACTATCACGATAATCGAGTCATGCCTCCTTACCTTCAGTGGAAATTCAATAGTGAATTCCATCGAAATGACCTCCCATGTTGATTCAGAATAGTGCATGGCTGTAGCAATTATGTTGGATGTTTGTTTTCCACCTTCACTAGCCAACCTTCTAGACATATCACCACACAGTTGAAGATGTCCACCTTTATCCCTTCCAATATAATAATTTCTTAAGGTTGGTCCTCATATTCATGACTCCTGTATGAGCCACGTATACTGCTCTATGAGCTTTGCGTAAGATAAAAAATTCTCAATTCATCATTGGGATGTAAGTAAATCTAGTTATCATATCTCAAAGATCCATCGTTGTGCACAATATATCCTTCAATTTTGGTATCAACATGGTGTCTTTCCCAAACAATTCCTTACCTTCTTTATACCAGTCAACATCGCGCTGTAGTTAGAATATTTTCACATAGATTTGTTTGAAGAGGTATCACTAAAAATATGCGTGGTCTCTGACTCAATGCATGTGCCACTCTGTTCACTGTTCCTTTTAAGTAGGAAAACTCAAATCATAATCGATAATCAGTTCTGACCAATGCCCTTGTGCGTGTTCAAGTCATTTTGTGTAAAAAGGTGTTGTAAACCACAGTGGTCCATTTTTAGTTCGAATTTTTGTCCAATCAGGTAGTGTCTCCACCCTCTCAGGGAATACATTGTCACTATAAACTCCAAATCATGCATCATGTAGTTCTCCTCATGCTTCCTTGACCTCCTCTAGATGTAAGCGTTCACTAGACCATCTTTCCTTAGACTCATTCTAAGCCTTCCTTGGATGTGTCAGTGCATACCACAAAGTCCGCGTCCATGTCAGGTACTTTTAGTATCGGCGTGGTCATCAATAGCTCCTTGAGCCTTTGAAATGCTTCCAAGCATTTCTCATTCTATACAAACTTACTGTTCTTCTTTAGCAATTCCGTAATCGGATTTTCTATATTTGAAAAACCCTTGACGAACCATCGATAATATATCGCTAAACCCATGAAGCTATGAACTTCTGGGACATTCATTGACGCATCCCATTCCATAATACCCTCTACCTTTGTTGGATCCACATCAATACCTTCGTCAGATATAACATGCCCTCTATAATGATTCTTCAATTGATAAAAAGAGCATTTTGATAGTTTCCTTAATAATTTGTTCTCTAGTAGACATTGTAGTACCAGGCACAAACGTTTGTCACATTCATCAATCGTCTGAGAATATATCAAATATCATAAATGAATATTTTAACAACTTATCCAAGTGTTCACGGAACACCCCATTCATCAACTCATGAATATACCGGTGCGTTTTTCACTCAAAAATGTAAACTCATAGTGTCTGAACCACGTCTTGAAAGAGGCTAAGGAATATTTTCCCCTCAAATCGCAACTAGTGATAACCGAATCTCCAGTCAATCTTCGACTACAACGTCGCACCTTTCATTTGATCAGTTATTCATCTATTCTTTGCAACAGATATTAGTTCCTGATCGTTACCTTGTTCAATGGGTGGTAGTAAATGTAGAGTTTCCATGACCCCTCCTTATTTTGTAGGAAATAACAGGTGCACCCCACGGGGACACATTTGGACGTAAAAGTCCCAGGTCCAACAACTCTTCAATTGCATGGTCAACTCCTATAACTCAAGTGTCGACATAAAACAAGGAGTTCTTGCTATCAGTTTGGTTCCAGTCTTCAAGTCAATGGTAAATTCGAGTCTTATTTTGTGCGGAAACCATGGAAACTCATCTGGAAACATGTATTCTAACTACCATACTACTGGAAGGTTATCTAATCCTTATTTCATGCGCTAGTCATTTAGTGCCAAGAATTCATATAACTTGCATCATTGTGCATGCTCTTTTGTAGTTGTAGGGAAGAATGATCCTCAAGGATACTCCTTGGTTCCTTCATACAAGCACACTTCTCTTTCCCTCAACGTCGGTCCATCTCGACCATGTCATGTTACCATTGAGCATCACATCATGTGATTACCCACCAGTCCATACTAGTCACATCATCATAAGATCTTAGGATCACGACGTTTAGGTTGAACTTCATTACACTATTATCTAGGTTAAAGTGATAGTTTATACCCCTTCCTCCAACTATTTGGTTGGTACCCGAAGCCATTTCGACAAATTTAAGCTTAATCCTGTCGAATTCCTTTACCTGAATCCCTTCAATGTGGTACTAGGATTATATCTCTCTATAACACTGGGATCTAAAAAATACTAAAATTTTGATTGGTGATGGTACCTGACGCCTTGAGCACAATGGATTGGTGCTTGATCTGGTGGTTATTCACCATGGTCATGAATCCTATGGGCCTTTCCCATCTTCACAAAGATAGTGTGTCTTGTTGAATCAATAGCTCTGGCCCTCTCAACTGGAAAACCACACTGGTAATATGGATCTCCACATGTCCAACATACAGTCTTCGGTCTAGTACTTTGGGTCCCTAAATTAGTAGTTGTTGGTCCACCATCCTAAAACCCTGGTTTGTTTCACTGAACAGGCCCAATCACTACTGTGGTTGAAGTGGTTGTACCATGTAGGGAATTCTCTACTACGAAAGCCATCATCGTGGTGTTGTAAATAATGGTTATAGAGACGTATCTTGATACCACAAAGTCTTGTCTGATTGGTGTCTGATGCTGCTATGCACCAGATGTCAACAGTCCATACGGTCTTGCAGGAGTCCTTCCCTAACTCCCACGATAAATTCTTCTTTAGCTAAGAGGCCTACTCGACTGCATCGTGAAACATCAAGCCATTTAGAACCTCTCCTTCGGATGAAGCTGGAGTTAAAGCCGCACATGAACTTACTGACCTATATGTTTTGAATGTTCATATGTGGGGCATACCAGAGTATCTTCATAAATATGATCTCGTAATCTAGCATCATATGACCCCTTATCGTAAGGAACAAAACTCATCGAGTTGGAGCTCGATGAGTTCCTCTCACAATTACTTCTCCCGGAACAGTTCATTGAATTGTTCCCATAACACGGCTCTGACGTCCATATTTAGTTGATGTAGGAGCGTCTTCCACCTTAGAAGAGAGATCCCCTTTAGCTAAACACTGCCATGCGGACCTTCGTGCTAGAGATCGAAATCGCGAAGTGCAAAGCACATCGCCTAGCTCTCAAGCCATGCCTCAACGAATGAGCTGTCAGTGGCACCCTTGGACTCTATAACTTAACCCTATCTATTTTTATGTGAAAGCTACCAGTACTGGCGGGGGCACACTGTGGACCCTTAGGGGTACAGGTGCCCTAGCCTTATATTAGTACAAATGGTTAGTCAAGGCCTTTGACATTTCCATATAAGGACCCTTTCAAACCTAACACATCTCGTGCAACAATCTGATCATGCTCAAGAATTTTTTTTATCCTTGGGAGTTGGACCCCTCTGGTGCAGGTGCTACTGGAAGTGGCATGCCTCCTCTCCTAGCACCACGTCCTGAACCTTCATGATGTCTTCTAACCATGAGTAACTCATGGACATGATAAAGTTTTAATTAGGGATAAGTGATTAATTTAAGTGTATAATTCAGTGGAAGGTGTGGCTATCCAGAGTCGCAGGGTTGAACCTGCTCTGATACCATATGTAACGAGCCTATCGTTACGTCAAAAAAATGACAAAAAAACAGGTAATGTTTTTTTTTTTTGCATAGGAACTAGACACCACAATTAAAAGAGATATTATTGACACCTCATCCAAATATCATCAAGGCACCGTAGAATTATAATAATCCACATGTAACTTAAATTCCAAGGCGTAAAATAAAGAATTTCTAATTCAAACATAAGGGGACAATAGAGGGCACAAGTAAAACAATTTTATTTTATTTCCAGGTGCATGGGAAACATCTATTTTACTCCAAATGCGTGCTTAACCCAACAGGGAAATCAACATGATTATTCCATGGTGCGTGCGTGATCCCATCACCAGATAGCATAGTCAACGTCACTCGTGGAGCAACAGTGAAACCATCAAATTCATGGCACAACAAGCTATCTACTTGACAACTTACACAGTCTTAAACACATACTCATCAATCAACATTTAATTCTAGATGCAACACATTTTACAAGAATTAATCCAAGGGCACATTCAACGTTACACACACTAGGACTAGAAGATTTTGTCCACAAGGAAGGAGAATCCACAAGAGATAGAGCATAGTAGTGAACTAATTACATAGTCGGTCCACATTAAGTTAAGGCACAAGAACATAATAGTTCTAAATCAAGCACACATCCACATCATGATAAGGTCTCAAGAAAAACCACCTTATCAATCATCAAAAAATAATTAATCATTGCGTAAGGTTAAAATAAGTTTGACTAAATCCAACAACATTGCTATTAGGGATGCAAGGAATCTAGTTATTAATCCACCCACCTGGACAAAATAAAGGCATTAGAAAAGAGGTTGACAAACAAAAGGGAAACCTGCATAACACGATCGGTCCTGTGGATAAACCACAACTCCTTACACCAAGTTGTCGTTGTGTGCAAAAGTTCTAATATGAACCCAACATACATATTTAGAGCACAGTGCACGCAACGATTCTAGCTATTTCACGAGTCACTCTTCGATACCTAAGGGTCATTGTGCAATAGGTGCTACCCATTAATCGTGGCACATATGCTTTAACTATACGCTAACCATTAAGGTATAGGTAAACAATCGTCAACAACTTGGGTCATGCATTTATTTTATAAAGCAAAGGATCAACTAAGGTGTGATGAAGGTGGAATTTCCCAAGACCACATAACAATTAAAAATAATCTAAAGAGGGTTTGGGAAACTAATTATTAAGAAAACTCTATAAAAAGTATGGCAGAGGAGGAGTATGGATCATGACTGGTAGGCGTAAGGTTACGTTGTTGATATTTTTTTTGTTGACTTTACTTGTGGGAGTTGGGATGCCTAGCTTGAAAAATGGAGTGGTAGATCGACCTTGCGAGGCGAGCTAAGAGCTAGCTTTCTCTGGCATATGTGCGTGGCCCCTTTGTGGCTTGGGAGATAAGGGGGAACAAGCGTACCCCTAACATTCGCTAGGAGGTATTGGTGAGGTCCTAGCAGCTAACAAGCTAGGAGCAGGACAAAGCACAAGTGCAGAACAACACCTTTAGATCCTTCGCTTATGGTTATAGTATGCCTTTAAATTTGCACTTGTACTTTAGTTAGAATTTGTATATAGATTCATGTGTTGTTGAATTCATTTAATATATGATATGGTTGCGAAGATCGCCTGATGTGGTTAGCTGGGATTAATCTTGACAAATTGGTTATATTTTGTTCACACCTTGGTAAAAGTTTTCTCTGCGCATTCCTTCTTCTTTTACTCATTTTACTTCAGAGTTATGTTACACCCTATTTTTACATTGATTTAACCTCAAATTAATCTTTCCCTTGCAAATGAACCATGATTTTATTTTTATCCTTTTTACTTACTTTTAACTGTGTTGGGATGGTTAGAGCGATTTTTAAAATCGTGACAAGGAACAATTGGGTCTGGTTTTCTTCTGACTAACTTAGTTTTTCCTTGCAAGGGAGGGCGCCATTTTTTGGCAAGTGGCTCTTGTGTTGTCCTTCTGACATTTATGCATTTTCCCCCATGAGAAGGCACCATCCCTTGGGCATTTTTCCTATAGCGATTTCCTCTCATGAATTGGGAGTTTGGGAAACTCTTTCGTCTATCTAAACCTTCACTTTTACTGTAGCAATTTCCTCTCACGATTTGGGAGTTTGTGGAAACTCTTTCCCTTGTCTAAACCTTCATTTTTCTGTAGCGATTTCCTCTCACGATTTGGGATTTTGGGGAAACTCTTTCCTCTGTCTAAACCTTCGCCTTTCCTATAATGATTTCCTCTCATGAATTGGGATTTTGGGGAACTATTTTCTCTATCTAAAGCTTTGTTCTTTTTGTAGCAATTTCCTCTCACAAAATTTGGAGTGTGGGGAAACGTTTCCCCTCTCTCTACAACTCATGACTTTACCACCTCTTCTTACCTTAGAAAAATGTAGCCTCAGCTCTTACATGACACATGCATGCTCCTTCAGCGAATTCGATCACTTTGCTAGCGAATTTTGGGTATTTTCACTCTGCAACTCATACTTTACTTTCCCAACAAAATTATGGGTGTCTCCCTACGATTTCTGGGAAGACTTAGTGTGATCCACTTCTCCTCTCTTAGCGCAGTCCCACATGCTTCACCCAGACGTATTGGGATGCAACCTCTATGTTTCCCCTTATCTTTGCATGGGTGGATTCCAGTTTAAGAGTAAGAAGCAGTATTAGCTAATTTATGATTGGGGAGAATTTTGATATACCGCTTTTAATGGGTTTCGATTTATCGCTTTAGTTATCATTTTAGTTGAGTCTATATCGCTTTGTATTATTTAATGCAATAGTTGAGTCTTTTAATGCTTTATTCTCTTCTTCCATAATATGGTGAGGAGTTGTCTCGATGCACCTTAAGACTATGTGGATGGTTAAAAAGTAATCATTAGTTACTTGCGCCATGATAAGTGTAGCTAGTTTGACTATATAGTTGTTTTTAGTGTGCTCAAACTTTTTTTAATGGAGATGTGTTATTTTATCTTTTTTAATTGCTATGTGGTCTTGGGACATTCCACCTTCATCACTCCTTGGTTCTTTTCTTTATAAAATAAATGCATGATCCAAGTTGATGACGGTTGTTTACATGTACCTTAATGGTTAGAATATAGTTAAAGCAGGTGTGCCATGATTAATGGGTAGATCCTCTTGCACAATGACCCTTGGGTGTTGAAGAGTGACTCGTCAAATTGACAGAACTGTTGTGCGCACTGTGTTTTAAATATGTATGTTGGGTTTACATTAGGAATTTTGCACACAACGACAAATTGGTGTAATGCGTTGTGGTTTAGCCAAAGGACCACTCGCATTATGCAGGGTTCCCTTTTGTTTATCATCCTCTTTTCTAATACCTTTAATTTGTTCAGGTGGATGGTTTAATAACTAGATTCCTTGCACCCCTAATAGCAATGTTGTTGGTTTGAATCAAACTTACTTTAACATTGTGTAGTGATTAATTATTGTTTGATGAATGATAAGGTGGTTGTACTTGCACTTGTACTTGAGACCTTAGCATGACTTCGATGCGTGCTTGATTTAGAACTGTTATGTTCTTGCGTGTTAACTTAATGTGGAACGACTATGTAATTAGTTCACTACTACGCTCTATTTCTTGTGGATTCTCCTTCCATGTGGAGTAAGTCTTCTAGTCCTATTGGGCATAATGTTGAATGCCCCCTTGGATTAATGCTTGTAAAATTTGTTGCATCCAGAATTAAATGTTGATTGATGAGTATGTGTTTAAGACTGTGTAAGTTGTCAGGTAGATAGCTTGTTGCTCAATGAATTTGATGGTTTCACTCTTGCGCCACGAGTGACATTGACTATGCTATCGGGTGATGGGATCACACGCGCACCATGGAATAATTGTAGATTCATTTTGATTTCCTTATTGTGTTGAGCGTGCTTCTGAACTAAAATAGATGTTGCTCATGCACCTAGAAATAAAATAAAATTGTTTTACTTGCGCCCTCTATTGTGTCCTTATGTTTTAATTAGAAATTATTTATCTTACACCTTAGATTTTAAGTTACATGAGATTTATTAGAATGCTACGGATCCTTGATGATATTTGGATGAGGTGTCAATAATATCGCTTTCAAATCTGGTGTGTAGTTCGTATAAAAAAAAATTACTGTTGTTTTGTCATTGTGTTGACATAACCATAGGTTCGTTACAATGTTTTACAAATAAGCTTAATAGCTTAATAAATATAGAAAGAAAATAATGACGAGTAATTACCTTGGTGATATCTCAATCTTAACTTAAATTTTCACAATAGCCTAGTCAAAAGAAAAGTAATAAAGTAAACTACTCTTAATCCAAATCCAATTTAAGGATTAAGAATCTATGATGAAGTGATCGAATATTACTTATTTATTCAATAACTAGACTAAACCTAGAAAAAAAAAACTAAACTAAACTAATTCTCATTCTAAAAGGACAAACCATTTGAGTTGTTTTAGTCCCGCAATCATATGTACAACCAAAACTAGTAGTATAATTGAATCAATACTAAACAAACAAAAGAAAACTTAAACCTATCATGTACATGTATTTCTAATAGATACAGATACATGACAATAAATTTATTTATAGGAAACATCACTTGAAATGAACTCTCCAACCATATTTCGGTTAGATCATGAAAATGAAGATGTAAATCTATAAAAGATTGGAGAAATTTCATGGAAGAAGAGAATAACAAACCAGACTCAAATGATGTTCTTGATAGTTTTGGAGCCTATATAAAACCGTTAGTATTGGAAGAAGAATTTACATTGTTATTTACATGAATGTTAAAAGACACTAAATATTTATTTACAGGAGTTTCATTTTCATAAGTTTTGGGTAAGATAATATAATCAATAATAGAGATAGCATTTACGTGTGTAAAAAGTTTAATATCATGACAAAACATTGGAATTCAAATAACTTCAGAATCATAAATTGGATTAGATTCTTATTTTTGAAAATTGAAATCATCATGATGATTAGAAGATTGAAAATGAAAATTTAATGTAGCATTAAATTCTTATTTTTGAAAATTGAAATCATCATAATGATTAGAAGATTGAAAATGAAAATTTAATGTAGTATTATTAATAAAAAAACACCCTTCATTTTGAAATATATATTGATTTTGGAGATTAAGAACATGAAAACTTGACATAACCATTACCAACTAGTGAAGTGACTCAATATTTTCAAACTTCAAGTCATTGTCATAAATGACTTCATAATTGTTATTAAGGTTCTCTTCCATTATAAAATATAACTTAAAACCAGAGGCATAACTAGATGTAGATACACAAAAATTGTCAACACCAATGAAAGCATTATCATTCAATAACTTATTCGTTATTAGTAAAAGATTCATAATTTGTTTGATTAAGGATAGTTCCTTTATCCTGTAATAATATATTAGTGTTAATTCCCAAGAATGAGTGTCTAGGTGTTCTGAGTTGCATGGTTGAACATCATAAATAGTGATATTAGAAAACACATTTGAAACATCTTTAATATGACGACTTTCATTATCTTCGCTTATGATTTCAATTTGAGAAACAAATTCAGGTTCATCTTCTTCATTACAGACAAAAGTTTTATAATGATATAGAACAGTTTTAAAAGCATCATTAATTTCATGGGATATATTATAACTTTCTTGAAGTTGTTCGTTAACATTTTCTAAATTGTTTGTCTAAGAAAGTACAACGACGTCACTAGTTGATTCAAAATAATTGTCAATAGAAGCAAATGTACTTAGAAAGATTATATTTACAGATTTATTATAGTTATTCAAAATATAAGCAAGAGAAAAAATATGGCGAAACAATCCCATTGATTCAATTTCAGAAGGTAAATCTTGATATTGAAATTGTAAACAATTTAATTAAATTTAACAAGAAAATATTCAAATCACCTTCAAATCTGCGTAGATTCTCAAGTTCTAAGCATACCATATCATAGTCATACTTTTGAAAAGTGTGAAGGAACATTTTTGTAAATTGATCYCAATTATGTATAGAGGCAAYTGGTATTGATTGACACCATGTTTTGGCTTGAGAGTAAGAGTAAAGATCTTGTAGATCACACTTTCATCAATATCATAGTTATCATAGTTATTGTAATTTTTAATAAATTGAAGAATATAATCAAATGTAGAAGCATTAGCTTTATCATTAAAATTTATTTTTTACAAGTGATTTACTATTTTTAATGGATTTTTTCAATATTTTCATCCAAAGATGCAACTTCAAATAGAAATTTTAAAAGGAACCATTGAAAAGTATAAGTAGTTAAAACAAACAACTCCAAAGGGACAACTCGTCGGTAGCCCTCCTTCTACTACCAAAAATTTTGTTGGATAACATTGAAAAGTATAAGTAGTTAAAACAAACAGCTCCAAAGGGACAACTCGTCGGTAGCCCTCCTTCTACTACCAAAACAATTGTTGGATAAAATTGATCATGATCAACATTAAGAAAATCACCTACTCATATTCCCAATTAGACAGTTATCCATTTGGTGTGGTAATTGTGACTGGTTTAATGGGTCTAGTTACCCTTTTCTAAAACTAATCTAAATTAAGTGTTATTCTAATCTAAACTAATCTAAACTAAAATTACTCTAAACCTATCCTCTGCATGCTAATTTATGATATTACTTGTTATCATCCACAGGAAGAACGGGAAGAATTACCTATTTGCAACATGCTTATAAGAGAGAATCGTTGGGATCAGATGAAATGTGGGGTGATCCAGGCCACATAAAAGATTCAAAAAAATGAATTAAACTAAATGAAATCAGCAATATGATATAACAACAAAAGGAAATCCAATATATCTCAATAGAGAAAAGGAATGGTCCTACTCCCAATCAAGAGAAAGATAAAAAAGAATGAACCAGAATTGAACCGAAGGTAAATATGAGCTAACAAGTCATAGAAATAATTCACATGGCCTGCAACTATTCAAGCATATATGCATATACAATTAAATCTAATAAATAATTATCATATCTCAATATGCATATACTTGGATTCAAATCACCATAATTGCATTAAAGATAAAATATATTTATCATATTAAGGAAATAGTTCTCATAGTATGACAATAATAAGGATCAACACAAGTATGAAATTAGATTGATAATTAGTTAACAACTCAACACATGCAAGTCTACTCAAATACAAAATACAATCTAAATATAATTCTTCCCATCCCTACAAAGATATCTTTTCAATATTTTTAAATAAACATAAACTGTTTAAATTTGAACAACAATGTTAAATCAACAATTACGCCTATCCAGAATAGAAGATAAAAAGTCTGAATAATATTTATTCATTATTCAAAACTGAACAACATGCCAAAAAGATTACAAAATAAAGATATTTCTCTAGTCTGGTCCAGGCTTCCTACTACAAAAAAGTTTCCCCCTAACAACCAAGTTTCCCCCTTACAATAGTGCAAAGAATTCCGGCTCCTGCAGAAAAATGAAATTTACCCCCTTCTTGAATGGTCACTTCATACCCTCTTTATACTAAAAACAAAGTTTTGATAATATAAAATAAATTTCTTAATTACAATATAAAATAAGACAAGGCTCCTTAGAATTAAGCCACATCCAATCCCAAATGCTGAATAATAGCCTCTTGAATCAAACAAGACTAAAAATAAAAGATAGACCTCCAAAAGTATGACAAGAGGTTGTCAATATCCATGTATCCAAAATTCTTGTAAATGTCACAAACAATGTCTTGTTTAGCCATGACATACTGCCATCATAGAGCTTGCAACAAACATTCTGACACATGTACACAAAAACAAAATAAATTAACTACTTACATATTTTAAAACATTTTGACACATGTACACAAAAAACAAAATAAATTAACGACTTACATATTTTAAGAGTGACTACAGAATTCTATAGTAACTCTAAAGTAAGAGATTTTTCTCTTAATTTAAAACAAACGAAACAAACAAATACAAAATCAAACAATAAAATAAAACAAAAACAAACTCAATTCATCCTTATTAAAACTATCTTATCAGTAATCGAATATCTACACAAACAAACTACAAATATATATATCTGCACAAAGAAAAATTGACGAGTCACTGGACATTGACGATTTCGATTGGGGAGTCAGGGTTTGAGAATTACTTCAATTTTTTCATGGAAATTATATATAATTTATGTACATGGCACTTCCCTTTTTTAGTTTCCTCTAACACTTCTCGAATGGTAATATTATGATTGCAGGGCTCAGAAATGGAGGTCGAACTATTTGGCCTTGAAATTTAAGCTTGAATACGGGTTCAATGCTCGCATTGACCACTGTAATGCTTGCATTCTATAGTACCACTTGTCACGACGCTAGTGGTACCTCATCGAAACCATTAATCGTTTAATTGCAAGCATCAATACTCAACATCAAAGGTTATAGTCATATTTGAGTAATGATAGCCAGAGAGTTAAAGACATGAGCACTTGTATCGTCGATTTCCAAAGTCATAAGACTATTCAAAAGAAAGTGATGGTTTTTACAACCTTTTCAATGCCATAAATAAGAAAAACATGTACATAGAAGCTAGTCTTAACTATGTTCATATTTTCAAGGGTATAAATTATAATATAACTTTTTCTAAATCTAAGAGAAACCAAATCAATGAGATACCATTTAACAACTCAAAATCATGTCAAGAAATAAAGAATAAATGTGTGACAATATGAGGTAGGGGATATATTCTTGAATTCAAAACATAAAGCTTTTAAAATAGAATGATAAAAAACAAGTTCCAATGATGATAGCATTAATACATTTAAATAAAAAAACATACCTCTTCATAAGCATGTTTTACCATGTCATCAAATCATATGATAATTACTCAAAGTTATATAGACATTTCCCATAACCCCTTATGAATTTCGTGCTTACAATCATGAAATTTAAAATGAAATAAATCATTGACATAACAAATGCTTTTAATGATTAGCCCATTTGTCATGATATCAAAATATCCAGTGAAAAACAATTCAATCACCTATATAAAAATAACTAATGGTAAAATATTTATAAAAAATATGATAGACCAATCAAATAAAATAAAATCAATAAAATATAAAGGGAAATCCATATTAAAACCAAAGAGGGACCCTAATTCTTTCTTCTACATAAGAAGAAAATAAGGGGGGTTGTTGTTTTCCACAACAATATGTCAAGGATCCCATGCGCGAGAGTTCTCCCCCCATTCACATCATACTCATTACATGGTATAGAAAGGGCCTTCCTGGGAAACATTCCTTGGCGTGGGGATTGTCCTACCCAACAGGGCACCATAACACCCCTCCATACCTAAATTTGGCAAAGTTTATAAGGTCTTTGAGCATTTTTTTAATTTGAAAAGAGGGGATTTAATTCACATGTTTGGTTGGTTGTTTTATTAAATGCGTCTTGGTATGATTTATATGACTTGTAGACCCTTGGAGGGTGTAGTTTCTTGTTTTTTTAGGACCTTTCCTAGTTAAATCCCTTCATAGAGAGACTAAGCCACTTGGAGCTTCATAGGGTATTGAAATCCCATTGGATGGATGTTGTGCCCAACGTATTAGATGCCTAGAATGATGAGCATTTCACCTTGTATGGTGTCTATAACATTTGAATTAAGCTTGCAATCATGAAGATGAGATGTCGTCACCCTAATATGCTCAAATGTTTGTCCTTTGGAGCATGACATCACAATTTTGAGGGGATCTTTCACTATTTAGTTGCACTTGGTGGTGTTGTCGGATTGAGACCCATATTATTGCTTGATTTGGGGATGATGTGTGTAACATCACGCTCTTGCACACACTAAGAAAACTTATTCTTTGAGGACACTTGTGTGCAAGTGATCCCGATTGTTATACTATTGGTCGTTCTGATAATGATTATGAGATATTATGGATATGATGGTATGTTATTTTGTTGTATTTACATAGACACATGATATTGACTCGGTTCTCCTGAGTGTGTAGGAATTTTGACATTGAGGATGCACAGGCATCGATGAAACCCCTTGGACTCTAGATCGAGTCAGGGAGTGGACTATTGGGTTGAATGTTGTTGATTTGATTTATGTACATATGATTAGATGTTATGATTGTTATCACTGAAATTTCGTCCGCACAGAGCGACAAGAACTCTGCATCATCAGCACAGAAAAACAGGCATTCATGGCACAAGGATTAATTCCACAGCACAGCAAAAGGGCCAAAACTATACAAAAATGGCTAAAAAATTAAAAA
>JZKD02S0333852.1:287928-326263 GCA_000966675.3 Picea glauca
AACATAAGGAAAAAGATGAATGTCTAACTTAGTAAGGAATCTTGCCTTTAGAAGTTTCTAATTATGAACTCAACTAGAAATTAAGTAAGGCGTAAGTTATTTAAGAAGTGTAAGGAATTTCGGGACACCGAGGAGTGTTTTTAGGAATGCTTTAGGTGGGTGAGGGAAATATGAATATTTAATTAATTAATAAAATTGATTTTCTGGTGCTACTAGGGGATCGAGTGACACGTGTATGGGCGAGGTTTTTCGAAATTAATTAAATGAAAAAGGAATTTAATGAGAATTTGGGAAACTAATTACTTGAAAACTCTATAAAAAGGATGGAGAAGGAGGAGTATGGATCTCATCTTTTTGCGTAACGTTATGCTACTGAAATTTTTATCTTGACT
This sequence comes from Picea glauca, assembly GCA_000966675.3. NCBI lineage: Eukaryota > Viridiplantae > Streptophyta > Pinopsida > Pinales > Pinaceae > Picea > Picea glauca. The sequence continues at coordinate 288,321 of JZKD02S0333852.1, forward strand.
GAAATTTCTCTTGTGGGAGTTGGGATAGCTAGTTCCGGTAACGAGTGGTAGCTAGACCTTGTGAGGTTATCTGGGTGATAGCATTCTTTGGTATTGTGTGTGTGGCCCCTTTACGGCTCAGGGGGATCAGGGGGAAGAAGAGTACTGCTAGCGTTTACTGGGAGGTACCGATGAGGTCACATCGGCTGGAAAGCGGGAGTTGGACAGAGCACGCACAAGACAACAACTTCAGAGAATTCATGTTTGGCTAATGTACACCTGTAAAAGTTGTTACTTGCAATGAAATTTAATTTACACATGTTCTTTTTCTATGCTCGGTTGAATATTTCATTGCCATGATCTTTCTTACACCTACTTTTCTACGGTATTTGTAATCCCCTTACTCATTGTATTCTGAATTGATTTCCCGTGGTGAACCCAACCTCTGATTGCAATGACTTCTCTGCGTTTATTTTTATTGATTAATGTGAAGAAAAACTGATTTTTTATCTTTTGTCCCTTATCCCTTTAGTTATTAGTCCATGCTTGAGAAGTCGGCCATGAGCCAAATTGATGGTTGTCACTCCAGTGTTTAAAGGCTTATAGATTCAAACGCCCTTCTTTTGTGTGCATGGATAATAAGTGAACGATAAATTTCTCCCAGTTATCGAACCCTTACTTATCTTTGTGTTTTTCTCTTATGATTAACCCTTGATCTTTGCGCCTTCTTGTGAATGAATATCTCCACGTCTTGATTGATTAAAACTCTGATTTTCTCTGTGTTTTTAATTGCTTAAACATGGGTAAATATATGCATTTTAGATTGATAAAACTCTGCATTTGTGAATGATAACCTCTGAGTTTTGAAGGCCCAATCTCTGTGTTTTTGGATTGATAAAACTCTGCATGTTTGAATGATTAAACCCATCATTATGGAATGGTATATCTTTGCATATTTTTAATGATAATTCACCGCGTTTTAAATGGAAAATCTATGTGTTTTGTTTTATGATTTCTAGCATTGAGGAATGGCAATTCTCTACGGGTTTTTTTTTTATGATTCCAATGTTTGAGATGCTAAACCTCTGCGTTTTTTATTGTTAGATCACAACATTCACACCCCATTACTCTTGGCTTTTTTTTTTTAAGTAAGAGGCTTTATATATACGAGGCCTTCAAAAAACCAGACCAGAGGTACACAAACTTGATAGCAACCATGTTGTAGTTACTGAACTGCCCCAATAGAGGGGAAACCAGTTCAACCAGTCGGGTAAGTTTAGCATTTAAAAGTCTAATAGTCTTATAGAACAGAACTAATCTGATTAAGTTGCAGCTAAAAGAAGAAACTATTAGAAAGAAAAGAACCCCTATGGGGTCGGAAACTTGGCAAGTAACCTGGCCAAGTGGCAAGAATGACCGCGTACCAAGGATCCTCTTCAACGAGTGTCCCTTTCCTTTCCAAATGCATGTCAGCGTCCACGTTGCTCTCGTCCCTGGTGGCAGCTGGCAAGGCGTCTCTAGGCGGACTGTGCAAATGTTGGCCTATAGATGTCACCGCTTAAATGTCCTCATGCTCGACCTGCTCCACAACGATCTCTGCTACACGTTGCGTCTTAGCATTTCTGTCATCACTTTCTGAATGGGGTTCCTCTGCTGAAGCCGCGCCTACTGGGTTGGAGGGGAAAGAAACTTGGAAGGTGGATAGAATCTGAAGGAGGGTCGAGATCCTTCCATCCATAATCTGCAGTCGAAATTGGAGGTCCTCCATTCCTTGACGGAGCTCGAAGACTAGACCATAGAGAATGGTTAAACTCTCTTTCAGCTGCGAGTCAAAGGTGGAGTTGGTAGACACGTACGTGTTGTTTAGGGTAGTTCGAACAGGAGATTGTGCCCCCATGGGAGGTATTGAGGAACCAGTTACCGGTGCATAGGAAGGATCGATGATTCTGGATTTTAGTGGGACGGAAAGGTGATGCAAAGAAGAGCCCGACAAGATTTCAACAATGGCTAAGAAATCAAACTGGGAGACATGCGTGGTGGAGGAGGCGAGAGGTGCTAGCTCGAACTGCAAAGGTGGCGATGAGATCGTGGAGGGAAAACCAGGTGGAGAAACATAGGCCTGGGGTCGAGGAGGATGCCATGGAGAGCCCCTTCGCAGCCGTCCTCTTTGACGCGGCATACTTTGAGAGAAGAAAATGACTAGGTGCTCCAGGCCATTGCAGAGAGCCTGGAGACGGCCAGGGGCTGTGAGCACCATGAAAGTCCATTCAAAACTAGGCCAGGGTAGCGGAGGAAAGTGGGAGTCAGTCTGCGAGAGAAAATGAGGAGCGAATGCCGACGGAAAAGCCATAGAGAAATTCATAATGGGGGTTGGGCACATCAGAGTTAATGGAGCTGCAATCGACATGAAGGCTAGTTAATGCAGGGTTGAGGCAGCGGTCGGTGGCATGAGCTGATCACATGGCTCCCTGCCCTGTTGGCCTACCCAAGTTCCCTCTTTGCACCATTTGGCTTGCACTAACACCCCATCCGGGGGTTTCTCTTGACTTTTTACACAGCATGTACCACATGAATTTCTGAGCCATTTACCTAGATCTTAGACAATGATTTTGCCCATATTTTTACAACCATTTACCCATATCTAATAGACAACCATTTATTTTCTTTGTTTTTATGTATGACAATGATTTTATATAGCTATTGTTCTTTTATGACAACAATTTTAAATATGATTGTGTTATATTATGACTACGTACATAACTGCGCTTTAAATATGGAATGACAACGTGTTAATATGGAATGTCTGCGATTTTAAATTTACGACAGACAAAACCTTTTAAATATATGATATAAACGATTATAAAGATATGATAGAAAACGGTTTTAAGTACATGGTAGACAATGTTTTTATCTCTTGTATTAAAAGATATCGATTTTTATATATAATGTGTGTGTGACAAAGATTTAGTATCTAATGCATGACAGAGATATAATTATGGATAGCGATTTATATATAATATGTGACAACGATTTTAGTTATTGATTTTATACACTTAAATATATACATTGAATGACAAAAAGTGTAAGACTATGTGTGTCTACGTTGCAATCAATGTTGTGTATCTTGTATATATATTTTGGCAGTGATTTTGTCTCTACCATTTGTATATGCCATGGGTTTTAATTGTATACCATGCGATTCATTCATATCATGTGAATAAATAATTGTTTATACTATACGGTTTGTCCAGTCATTCCCCATGATTATCAATACACAACCAGTGTTCTACCTGGCCATTTGCCTAGTGCTTACACAACCCTTCTCTGTAATTTCTTTAGACACAATAACATTCATTACTAGACTGTGTTTCCTTTTTTTGGGCAGCAAAATATATGGTTGATTCCTTGTTACTTCCTTTAAATTGTTAATTTGTTTTTATGGACAGTGATATCATATTTGTACATATCGATTATATCATTAAACAACGATAGCATATTGGTACATATCAATTTATATCACTACACAAAAATATCGATTTATATCATGTGATTTTTTTGTACATGCTATTCACACAATGATACATAACAACGATATTATTATGATATCTATAATTTCATCCTTATTGTTATTTAGGCAGCTACTTATTTACATGATTTATATGACAACTATGTTTCCAAAATACAATATCTCTTGCTAGAGAGAGATTACATATATGACAGTGATTATTTAGTTAGCAGCTATGCATGATAGTGATTACATATAAGACAATGATTATATAGCCATCCATTTATATGCAGACGGCGATTGTATGCAGACTATGTTTGACATAGATAGAGATTTATTTTATAGATTATATAGATAGGGATTTCATTACACATATTATTTAGATAGCAATTTTATTATATAGATCCTATATGCATTCCATAGATAACGATTTTATTATATTTGTTTCAATTTTAAAAGACACCGATTATATTGTTTAAAGGACAACAATATATTGGCTTCAATTTAAAGGATAGTGATGTCATCTTTAAAATACAAGTTTTTTTTTTTTTTAAAGATATGTTTCATATTTGTTTCAGTTTAAAGGATAGTGAATTCATCCTTAGAAAAATACTTATGGGATATATGGAATTGGAAGATAGTTACAATGAACTAATTGTTTTGATAATAATAATCTTTAATGTGTATAGATTGATGTATGTTTACATAGAATTCGTTGCGTCAAGAAGTTATTTTGATGTATGATTGTTATAGCAGTCATATTTCCCTTGCATCTTGTTGACTTGACGACAGGGAGGTCGGGTATAGTCTTCATGTTTGACAGTTAATTTGGTCTCCTAGCACGTTGGAGTTTTCTTGGGATATTGGTCTAGATATCTTATGTAGCGCCATGATTCTATTGTCCTGTGATGACATGATTCCTGATGAGGGGATCATTTCATGCCCTGATGGATAGACGCAAATGATAACTTGGACGGAGTCTTGTGTTTCTCGGTGTGGACGTATTGTTTGTTGTAATGGATGTTAGTACTTGGCTTTGTAATGCCTTAAGGTGTTGGTTTCTGCGTGATGTATAAGTTTGTAGTTCCTCATCGTCGAAGACACTGTGTCAGGTTGTTGAAGTTGTCCTTTAGCTTGTAGTTGTTGTCTTCCTTGTGTCGAGATGGTAGTCATTTTTATCTGTCTATTGATTATTGCATGTTTCATCCAGTTGCATGATGTGCTAGTATGTTGATTCATTGTTGTCTATGGCTTGATCTACGTGTGTTGTGTTCATTGTCAAGTTGTGTTGTTTAATGGTTTCCATTGTTTCCTTCCTGCTTCAAAAAAAAAGAAAATGATTGAAATTTTTTGTGTCTCTTACAGTCATAATGATGGGGTCTTTACATATGGTATTAGAGGCAGTTCGACCCACAACTTAGGATCTCTACAGCTCCCATTGATTTGATATTTGATTATAATGTTTCTAATTAAGTTGACTTGTATTCGTGCAGGTAATCATGGTTAGAGGACACTGCGGAGGCAGATGATGAGGTGCTATGGGAGAAGGCGTGATGCCTCCAATAGCATCCACACCCGAGGGGTCTAAACCCCTAGAAGACGAACAAGTTGTTGGGGAGGAACATATAGATTTGGGTGATGTGGTTGGGCTCATGAGGTCCTTTCAACAGATGTTTGAGGCACTGATCAGTCGTTTGGATAGAGATAAGGCGAGGGCACCAATACCCCCTGAGGGTCCATTGCGCGCTTCGGTTGGTACTGATAGTATTCACCACGAACTCAAGAAGGTCAAATTTCCTGAGTTCTTTGGTGCCCCATACAACACAACCATCGAGGCATGGTTGGAGAATATGGAAATGTGCTTTTCACTTCACAACTATACCTCAAACATGAAGGTTTGCATGGAAGTCTTTGAACTCAAGGGGAGCACTCTTCTATGGTGGAAGACACTCCTGCCATAATTGAACATGGTCGTCGAAGACGTGTCATGGATATTGTTCAAGGAACGGTTTCGAGAGTGGTATCTGTCATAGGAATTCATTGAGAATCATCTCAATGATTTCATTTCCTTTAGACAGGATGGTCGTACAGTTTCTGAGTACAAGGCCCATTTTATGGAGCTGCTTCAGTATGTTCCGCACCTGAATACCGAGAAAATTAAGGTCAACAAGTGTGTGTTTGGCCTTAATGTCAGTATTCATGCAAAGGTTAGGATTATGATGCCTCAAAACTTGCAAGATGTCATTTAGAAGGCCCTCATAGAAGAGGAGGATCTTATCAGTGGGGTTTAGAGAAAAAATTCCAACGAGACCAGCAGGGCATGTGTCATCTAGTGCACAATAGCATCAAACACCAACTAAACACATGGAAGGATGTCATGGCTTGCATAGAGGATCCACTTTCAATACACCTCACTGACCAATGCCTCATTAGTGGACTCCTTACTAAGGGCCATGACACTAACATCAATGTTAATCACAACAACAATAGTTTAGGACTATTCAACATAACAGACTAGGGTTCCACGACGGTGGGTCGTCAGCTTCTACTTTAGGTAACAGGAGTACTTGACCGAAAAAAGGGTGTTGGACATGTGGGGAGCCACATTACCAACACGAATTCCAAGTGGAGAGGACTAGAGCATATGGATCAGCCAAACCCACTACCCTAGGATATTTTGGCAAGGCCTGTTGGATTGATGCAGTGGTGAATAACCATTAGGCAGAGCACTAGTCAACTATTCTCGAGACGTCAGGTACCGTCGCTAACCAGATCCTTAGTATTTTGATAGATCCAAGTGATACAGAGAGTTTCATTTTTGGGGCAGCGCTAAAGAGAATTAAGTTAAAGGTAGTCGAACAGGATGAGTTTAGCTTTGTAGAAATCACTTTCGCAGCCAAAGAGAAGGTTGGTGGGAAGGTTATGGGTTGTATCCTTAACCTGGGAGAGTTTGTCACTACGGACAACCTATACGTCAAGATATTAGGATCTTATAACGTCATGATCGGTATGGACTGGTTGGAATCACATGAGGCGATACTCAACTATAAGATGTAACAGTTGAGCTTGGTTGATGATGAGGGACAATGATGTGTGATTGTAGGTCGGAACTAGGGAGTCTCCCTCAGGTTCATTTCTTCCTTGCAACTATGGAATAGCATGTGCAAGGGATGCAAGCTTTATTTTATCCTTTATTTAAACAAGAACAGAGTAGCGGAAGGTCTAGAACACCTTCCGATGGTGAGAGAGTTTGCAAACGTCTTCTCTAAGGAGTTACCTGGGATGTCGTCAGAGAGGGAATTGGAATTTATCATAGACCTAAAACTGGGGACTGAACCGATAGCAAGAACGCCTTGTCATATGTCAACCTCGAAGTTACAGGAGTTGAAAATGCAACTGAAGGAGTTGTTGGACCGAGGAATTATAGGTCCAAGTGTGTCACTATGGGGTGCACCTGTTATATTCATACGGAAGAAGGATGGGCTGTGGAGACTCTGCATTGAATACTATCAATTGAACAAGGAAACGATTACGAATTAATACTCGTTGCTAAGGATTGATGATCTATTTGATCACATGAAAGGTGCGATGGTGTTTTCAAAGATTGACTTGATATCAAGGTATCACCAATTATGGATCAAGGAGGATGACATCCATAAGACCACCTTTAAGATGAGATTTGGACATTATGAGTTTATTATTTTACCATTTGGACTAACGAACGCCCCAGGGGTATTTATGAGTTTGATGAACGAGGTGTTCCGCGAGTACTTGGACAAGTTCGTCCAAGTATTCATTGGAGATATTTTGATTTACTCTCAGACAATGGAGGAGCATGACGAGCACTTGTGCTTGGTACTATGGTGTCTACGAGATAACAAATTGTATGGGAAATTGTCTAAATGTTCGTTTTATCAATCGAAGATTCACTACTTGGGGCATGTCATCTCCAGCGAAGGTATCACTGTGAATGCAGCAAAGGTCGGGGCTATTATGAAATGTCCTACGTCGATGAATGTCCCTGAAGTGTGTAGCTTCATGGATTTAGCAAGACATTAACAATGGTTCATCAAGGGTTTTTAGAAGATAGCAAATCCGATCGCATAATTGTAGAAGAAGAAAAAGAAGTTTGTTTGGATCGAGAAATGCACGGAAGAATTTTGGAGGCTCAAGGAGTTGTTGATAACATCACCGATACTAAAGGTCCCAGACATGGATGTTGACTTCTTGGTATACACTGACACATCCAAGGAAGGCTTAGGTGTAGTCTTCATGCAAGATGGTTGAGTGATCGCTTACATCTCAAGAAAGTTGAGAAGGCATGAGGACAACTATGCAACGCATGATTTGGAGTTGTTAGCCATTGTATAAGCCTTGAGAGTTTGGAGACACTACCTTATTGGAATGAAATTTGAACTAATAATGGACCACTTTGGATTACAACACATCTTTATGCAAAGCAACTTGAATGCGCAACAATGACGTTGGTATAAATTGCTCAGCGAGTACGGTTTCAAGATTACTTACATAAAAGGTACAATGAATAGAGTGACATATATGTTGATTCAGAGACCAAGCATATTTTCAGTGATGCTTCTTTAGACGAATCTATGTGAAAAGATTATAACTTTACAACGTGATGATGACTAGTACAAGGAGGCCAAGGATTTTATCGGACAAAACACAATGATGGTACCAAGATTTGAAGGATTTACGTTTGACAACGATGGATTATTGAGATTTAAAAAATTTAATTTATGTACCACCCAACGATGAGTTAAGGAGTTTCATTCTAAATGAGGGTCACCGATCCATGTACATGGATCATCCTGGAGTCACAAATATTAGGGTAGACCTTAAACCCTTATTCTTCTCGAAAGGTATGAAGGAAGACATAGTCAACTACGTGGAAAGATGTCTATCTAGAATGTCAGCAAGTGAAGGATGGACATAGACATATGATAGTATTTCTACAGCCACACGTGATTCCAAAATCGAAGTGGGAGGTCATTTCGATGGATTTCATTCTTGGATTGCAACTTAGGGCAAGGAGACATGACTCAATTTTTGTGGTAGTCGGCACTCTGACGAAGAGTGGTCATTTATTTCTGTGCGTACGACGTATCAGGCACCAGACATAGCTAGAGTTTTCATCAGCGAGATTGTGAAGTTGCATGGCGTACATAAGAGGATTATATCCGATCGAGAATCGGTGTTTACTGGATGATTTTGGACTAGTTTCCAAGAGGCCTTGGGAACCCAACTTAACTATAGTATCGTGTATCACCCGGAGATAGATGGGAAGACTAAACGAAAAAACCAAATCTTGGAGGATATGTTGCATATGTATGTTAAGGACCAACAAAATCATTGGGAAGAGTTCTTTCAACTGATATATTTTGTGTATAACAACAGTTATCAAAGCACCATTAATATCACGCATTTCGAGTTTCTTTACGAGTGACCATGTCAGATGCCTTTGAGTAAGGATCGAATTGAGGATAGGGTCTTGGTGGGACCAAAAGTGATCAAAGAAATGGAAGATCAAATGAAAACAATACAACAAAGGATCAAGGAAGCGCAGGATCAGTAGAAGAGTTATGTCGAAGAGCATCGTGTCGACCGTAGTTACAAAGTTGGTGATCGAGTCTTCTTAAAGGTGAAGCCGCATAAGAGTTCGATCAAGTTTGGAAAGGGGGATAAACTCTCTCTTAGGTTTGTGGTACCTTTCAAGATTGTGGAAAAGAAGGGGCCCATGGCCTATCAACTAGTCTTTCCTGATTCTTTGAGGCGTATGCATGATGTTTTTCATGTATCTGTTTTGAGACATTATATTAGTGATCCTACACATGTTATTGACATGAGTTCCTTGCAGGTATTTGACGGGGGTGTGCTCATGGCAGAGACAATACACATTTTTTACCATCGCATTCGACGGTGATGACATCAAACAATAGACTAGGTCAAGGTCTAGTGGGACAAATATAGTCCGCAATCGGCAACCTGGGAGGATGCATATGATATGCGCCAATAGTTTCCATTTTTGTTTGATAGATAGACTTATGATATTGTAATACAATTTATTTCGGCACTAATATACTATGAAACTTCAGGACGAAGTTTAAACCAATAGGGGGTGTATGTAACATCCTTCTCTTATGCGCACTAAGCGAACTTGTTCTTTGAGGAAACTTGCATGCAAGTGATCTGGGTTATTTTATTATTAGTCATTTTGATAATGATTATGAGATATTATGGATATGATGATATGTTATTTTCTTGTATTTACATAGATAGATGCTATTGACTAGGTTCTCCTGAGTGTGTAGGACTTTGGACATTGAGGATGCAGAGGCAGCGATAAAACCCCTTGGACTCTTGATCGAGTCAGGGAGTGGACTATTGGGTTTGAATGTTGTTGAAGTGACGCATGTACATATGATTAGATGTTATGTTGATTCATTATTATTGCTGACAAGATTTGTTGATGGATGCATGCTAATGATAACTTGTCGACCAAAATCATATGTGGAGTACAGGAGTCATGCATGACAACCAGAGAGTTTGAGGGAAAGGTGTTGTAGCAGCCATGCCACAGCCTGCTAGCACTCATGTCGTGGCTTGAATAGTAGGTTAACGATTACCTAGTTCGAGAAAATGTACGATGTCATGAGGGAATACTATGACAGTTGCTCATGATGGTTCTAGGAGGCATGTAATAAGGCAGGGGCCTTATTCCTTAGAGGCCCTTAGTCTCCAACAATATCACCTGGCGGAATATTGACTACAGGGATTTGACGTCTACCAAATTTAGTCAAGAGGCAAGTGGCACCCTTGGAGCACGTAGTGTGTCCTGAAGGGAACGTCGCACAAGGAAAACAGAAAAAGGCAAGTGGCACCCTTGGAGCACGTAGTGCGTCTTGAAGGGCACGTCGCAAAAGGAAAACAAAAGAGGCGACTGACACCCTTGGAGAATCTAGTGTGTACTGAATGACATGTCGCGATTTTAACTGGAAAATGAATAAACGGTCGGCCTTAAAATGGAGTATGTCATAGGTAATTTAAAAAAAAACAAATTTTCCTAATTAAAATGTCGTCGAGCCTAGTGAAATTAAAACCTAGGACTAAGTAGAACTTGTGGTAAAAAAATAAAATAATAAATAAACATGTAACAAGAAGGGGGGTAAGAAATTCAACTTATTTGTTAAAGTCAAAATTATAATCAAGGATTAATTTTTTTAAAAGGGGGGTAATGATTGTTTTATCTACACTTGCTAATTTAATTTTAATTAAAACGGAAAAAGGGTAAAAGGGTTGTTTTATCTACACTTGCTAATTTAATTTAATTAAAATGGAAAAAGGGTAAAAGGGTTGTTTTATCTACGCTTGCTAAATTGTTTTTTTAGTTAAAAAGGAAAAAGGGGGAAACTTAAAAGAAATAGGAAACTCAAAGGAAAAGGGAAACTTAAAGAAAAGGGGAAATGTAAGGAAAAAGATGAATGTCTAACTTAGTAAGGAATCTTGCCTTTAGAACTCATATAGGAATTAAGCAAGGTGTAAGTCATTTAAGAAGTGTAAGGGAATTTTGGGACATCGGGGAGCATTTTTAGGAATTCTTTAGGTGGGTGAGGGAAATAGGAATATTTAATTAATTAATAAAATTTATTTTTTTGTGCAACTAGAGGATCAGGAAACATGTGTACGAGAGAGGTTTTTCGAAATCAATTAAATGAAAAATGAATTTAATGAGAATTTGGGAAACTAATTACTTAAAAACTCTATAAAAAGGATGGAGGAGGAGGAGTATGGATCTCATATTTTTGCATAACGTTACGGTGCTGAATTTTTTTTCTTGACTGAACTTTCTCTTGTGGGAGTTGGGATAGCCAGCTCAGGTAACGACTGGTAGCTTGACCTTGCGAGGTGAGCTGGATGATAGCATTATCTAGTATTATGTGCATGGACCCTTTGTTTCTCTAGGGGCTCAGGGGGAAGGAGAGTACCCCTATCGTTGGCTAGGAGGTATTGGTGAGGTCACATTGGTTGGAAAGTCGGATATGGATGGAGTGCATGCGAGACAACAACATCGGAGAATTCACATTTGGGTAAGGTACACCTGTTAAAGTTGTTACTTGCACTGAAATTTAATTTACACATGTTATTTTACTGTTCTCGGTTGAAGATTTCATTTCCATGAGATTTATTGCAACTGCTTTCCTACGGTATTTGTAATCCCCTTGATCGTTGTACTCTAAATTGATTTCCCATGGTGAACCCAACCTCTTATTGCAATGACTTCTCTGTGTTTGTTTTTATTTCTTAATGCAAAGAAAAATTGATTTTTTGTCTTCTGTCACTTATCCCTTTAGTTATTATTCCATGCCTGAGTAGTCGGCCAGGAGTCAAATCGATGATCGTCACTCCAGTGTTTAAAGACATATAGATTGAATTTTCTTTCTTTCTTTTGCATGTATAATAAGTGAAGGATAAATTTCTCCCAGTTATAAACCCCTTACTTATCTTTGCATTTTTCTCATATGATTAACCCCTGATATTTGTGCCTTCTTGTGAATGAGTATCTTCGTGTCTTGATTGATTAAAACTCTGATTTTATCTACAATTTTAATTGCTTAAACTTGGGTAAATATTTATGTTTTGGAATGATAAAAAACTGCCTTTGTGAATGATAACCTCTGAGTTTTGAAGGCCCAATCTCTGCATTTTTGGATTGATAAAACTATGCATGTTTGAATGGTAAACCCCAACATTATGGAATGGTAGATCTCTGCATCTTTTTAAAGATAATTCCCCATGTTTTAAATGGAAAATCTTTGTGTTTTTTTTATGATGCACAACATTGAGAAATGGTAATTCTCTACGTTTTTGTTTTTGATGATTCCAACATTTGAGATGCTAAAACTCTGCATTTTTTATTGTTAAATCACAACATTCACACCCCATTTCTCTTGGATTTTCACATAGAATGTACCCCACAAATTTCTAATCCATTTACCTAGATCTTAGACAATGATTTCACCCATGTGTTTACAACCATTTACCCATATCTAATAGATAGTGATTTATTTGCTTTGTTGTTGTGTATGACAACGATTTTATATAGATAGTGTTCAGTTATGATAGTGATTTTAAATATTATTGCATTTTATTATGACTGCGTACATAACTGCATTTTATATATGGAATGATAGTGTGTTAATATGGAATGACTGTGATTTTAAATTTATGATAGACAACACCTTTTAAATATATGATATACATTGATTATAAAGATATGGTAGACAATGATTTTAAATGCATGGTAGACAACGTTTTTATCTCTTGTATTAAAAGATAGTGATTTTTATATATAATGTGTGTGTGACAGAGATTTAGTATCTAATGTGTGACAGAGATATAATTATGGACAATGATTTATATATAATATGTGACAAGGATTTTAGTTAGTGATTTTATACACTTAAATATATACATTGAATGACAGTGAGTGTAAGACTATGTTTGTATACGTTGCAATCAATGTTGTATATCTTGTATATATATTTTGGCAGTGATTTTGTCTCTACCATTTGTATATGCCATGTGATTTAATTGTATACCATGCAATTCATTAATATCACGCGAATAAATAATTGTTTATACTATGCAATTTGCCCAGTCATTCCATGTGATTATCATTACACAACCAGTGTTCTACCCGACTATTCACCTAGTGCTTACACAACCCTTCTCTGAGATTTGTTTAGACACAATAACATTCATTACTAGACTGTGTTTCCTTTTTTTTGGGCAGCGAAATATATGGTTGATTCCTTGTTATTTCCTTTAAATTGTTAATTTATTTTTATGGACAACGATATCATATTTGTACATATCGATTATATTATTACACAACGATAGCATATTGGTACATATTGATTTATATCACAACACATCGATATTGATTTATATCATGTGATTTTTTTTGTACATGTTATTCACACAATGATACATAACAACGATATTATTATGATATTGATAATTTCGTCCTTATTGTTATTTAGGAAACTACTTATTTACATTATTTATATGACAATGATGTTTCCAAAATACAGAAACTCATGTTAGAGAGAGATTACATATATGATAGTGATTATTTAGTCAACGGCTATGCATGACAGTGATTACATATAAGACATTGATTATATGGACAACCATTTATATGTAGGTGATGATTGTATGAAGACTGCGTTTGACATAGATAGCTATTTGTTTTATAGATTATATAGATAGTTATTTCATTACAATGATTACTTAGATAACAATTTTATTATATAGATCTTATATGCATTCCATAGATAGCGATTTTAAAAGATAACCATTTTAGTTTAAAGGATAACCATTTTAGTTTTAAAAGACATGTTTTATTTTCTTTTAAAATATATGTTTCAGATTTGCTTCATTTTAAAAGATAGCAAATTCATCCTTAGGAAAATACTTATTGGATATTTGGAATTGAAAAATAGTTACAATGAACTAATTGTTTTGATAATAATACTTTTTAATATGTACACATTGATGTATGTTCATATAGAATTTGTTTTTCCAAGAATTTATTATGATGTATGATTGTTATAGCAATCAGATTTCCCTTGCATCTTGTTGACTTGGGAATTGGGTGCTTGGGTATAGTTTGAAACTTAATTTGGTCTCCTAGCACATTGGATTTTTCTTGGGATATTGGTCTAGATATGTTATGTAGCGCCTTGGTGACTATCACACCTATCGCCTTGTGACAGCATGATTCCTGATGAGGGGATTATTGCACACTCTGATGGATAGATGTGAATGATAATGTGGTTGGATTCTTGTGTTTCCCGATGTGGACGCATTGTTTCTTGTAATGGATGTTGGTACATGGTTTTGTAACACCTTAAGGCACTAGATTCTTCGTGATGTAGAGGTTTCTAGTTCCTAGTCAGCGAAACCACTGTGTCTGGTTGTTTATGTTGTCCTTTAACTTGTAGGTGTTATTTTCTTGTGTTGGGCGGGTAATCATTTTTATCTGTCTATTGATTATTGCATGTTTCATCAAGTTGCATGATGTGCTAGTGTGTTGATTCGTTGTTGTTTGTTGCCTGATTTGTGTGCATTGTGTTCATTGTCAAGTTGTGTTGTTTAACTATTGTCGTTGTTTCCTTCCTTCAAAAAAAAAATGCACTTGCTTGCGTCGCTTGTAGTTGTAACGATGGGGTCGTTACAATGTGACACCTTCCTATATTGACACCCTATCCTTTGGAGGCTTAATTTCACACGTGCACCTTAGAGAGGATCCTCATGGGATTACATGCCATCATTTCACTATTTTTTATCATTTTGTAGCCTATGTGGGAAAAAATAACAAATCCCTTGATAGTGAGGGTTTTTTCATGCTTTCTCTTGGATTTGGTGAGTGATTTTTATAATTTATTATGTTTTACTTGTTAAATTTCAAGGAAAGAATCTGAAACCCTAGGAGGAGTATAAGGGTTTACAACCTCCATCAAGTTTATTTTTATTTTCTTTTGGAAAGCTAAAAGGATTTCTACAAGAATTAAGAGGGCGTACACCCTTGTAGAAACATTTGTCTAGGGTTTGTTTTCTCTAGGAAGGAAGAGGGTTTACACCCCTAGAGAAATCATTAAACTCTAGTTCATCTTGGATTCCAAGCTAGACAATTTGGAAGGGTTGTTGTTTTTTTGGGTTTTATAAGGGTTTAACTCTAAAGAAAAACTTGTTTTTCCTCTTTCGTTAGTTTTCCTTCCAAGGAAGAGACTCCATTCACCTAATAACATGGAGCTAATATTTTCATTGAAAATTGTATATGATGCATTGATAAACATGAAAATTGAGGGATTGAAATTGATTAAGTTGGATTTGAATTATACATGCTTTAGATTGTCTTCTACATCAAGGGTGTCTTGTTTTATCAAGTGATTAGTCTGTTGTAATAAACTTTAAGCTACAACCATTAGGGTTGCAACAAACACTCTTTCATATATAATTTCTCCACTTTTCTACTACTAAAATTTGCTTGTGAGTTGTGATAATTAATGTACTATTAAAGGGATATTGTTTGGATGGTTTTGTAATATCCTCAATTTATTAAACATTTTGTTGAATAATTTCCAATTATGGAAATTCATACTTTATTTTATTAAGAAATTTAATTGTTATTATTTAAATTATTGTGCACGAGTTTGACTTGCCAATGATCCTCTTTTAATGGACAAATGTAAGAGAAAAAACATTTTAATTTAATAATTGCAGGAAATAGATTGAACATCTAGGTTAAAAAAATAGTTGATTCTCACTCCATGAGTGGGGAAGATGTTGGAGTTAAGTGAGAGTTGAGCTAGATTTAACAAGTGTCAGAAGTGGAGTTTTGTCACTAGCAACCCCAAAAAAATTAGGGATTTATGAAACTGCGAATTTCCACGGAGGGAAATGAGTTCCATGAAAATTCCTAGGCAGAAAGAGGATAAATACAACAGATGTGGGAGAGAGGAAACTACTTACTATGTTGAGGAAAGAAGGTTTATTTCTCATGTGATCGCACATCTGTTAGGAAAATAGTTCCTAAATTGTACAAAGGTAGATTGGCTAAGGAGTGGAGCTCGATTTTCCCTTATGGAGTCATATTGAGGCTTGGGGTGATCATGACAGATAAAATTAGATTTTATGCATCTATGGTTGGATGGAACTTGGTTGTTCCATTTGTTTCCATCCTATTGGCTCATATATGTATCATTTAAATTTCTTCTTTTACTTATAAATCTTTTTCTGATGGATTTTTTTATTTAATTTAGATATTGGTATATCCTATATGAACCTCTTGAGTTGTGGAATTCTTCCTTCCAAGTAGTATAAAATTGCAAGTACAACTGCCAAATTACAATATATTATGTAGTATCGTTGATAGTAATCAATCAAATATTTTATTCATTATGCGACCATAATATAACATAGAAAGAGATGGAAGATAAGATTTGAAAATAAATAATATTCAAAATATAATATCTATGGACAATATTACTGATATTTTGTGTCTTGAATAAGAGCAAAATGCTAGACAGTGGGAAATAGGTTATACATGGACATCGATATCTCTCTTCATATTTATTGTCAAAGAAATGAGATCCATATCTTTGTTTAAACATACCATACCCCTTGGAGTGGTAGATTGAGGATAGTTTATGGTTTGTAATCTAGACATAAATGTAGAGGGATTGATAAATAAATAATTCAGTGTGGAACTCGAATACGTTCTATAGGGTTACAATCCAAATTCATAATATTGATATTTCAACATGCAAGGAATAAATAAAGATCTTAGTGTAGGTAAAACTTACTCTAGAAAGTTGAAATAAGTGAATAGAACAAAGGAGATAGAAGGAACTTATCTCAAGATTTGTTGTGAATCTAGATCCTGTACATTCCATCCATGTAGGATGAACACAACTGAGAAATACTTTGAGAAACCTTATTTATGTATAGATGAAGTTAAAGAAGTAATTGCAATGTTTATTAAAAAAAAAAAACATGTGTCGATTATGTACCTGTGTTGGCCCTCGTTATCCTGAGCTAAACCTTGTTGGAACCATCAAAAGCAAGATATAGAAGGTTGTCTTACAATATCTGATGGGTTCCATCATAACACAAAAGGAACCCATCATTTAAAAATTTACCCGAGTAAATTACTAATAAATACAATAAACATGGGTAAATGTACTATGAACGAACTGAAATTGACTAATATTTTTATGCTATCTAGTAAGCAAGCAATACTTAAGTTATCATCAAGTCGAATCCTAGAATTTTTGGGAAAAAAAGTATTATTAAATATCCTTGAATACATGCAATGCCTTAGGAATGAAATTGAAAAATGTTACAGAATTTTGAATCCTTGTAAACAGGGAAAATCGATATGGAAGAACTACCAAATATTCGGGCGACATTCAAATAAATATACACAAAACCTTTTCTGTAGCATATGGAATAAAAAAGAAACTTGATTTTGAGCCTTAATATTGAACTGCAAGTCGTTATAAATTAGGTATTCAAGTGAAAGAAGAGAATATATGATATAAACTCTTACAAACAACCTCTATATCTCATTACCAACTACAAAAAAACATCACGAGGACTCGTAAAACTAGAGAGGAAATCTTTGCGGATTTTTTCTATATCTAGCTTGGGAAAACTTTCATCACTAAAGAAAAAAGTATTGAAAAAATATATTTTATTTGTTAGAAATAGGAGTTGGGTGGGTGGTTGGGGTTTCCTTAATCTAGGATGTAGACCCTTTCCATATAGTGGCATGTCCTTGTAAAATGAACCGAAATTTTGGGATTTACTAGCTAGATTGACCTTTCTTATTAAACAAAATTGGGCTAACTTTTAAACTTTGATACTCGACCTTTAATTGATGGAAAGGAGAGATAGTGTTACTTAACCATTTTACTTATAGATATTATAGAGTTGCGACTCCCACCTTGTGGGAATTACTTCTAAATATTTAAAAAAAAATGCACCGGAACTTGCAATGCATACAGAGGAAACTATAAACGAAAAGAAAACAGAGATACGCATTCAAGCGAGAATGATTTCCAGCTTAAACTGATATATAGTGCATAATTTATTACCTTGGATTACACCAGGCTTGCTAAACCTTTACAACCACCTTGTCTCACTACTACAAATTTTTACCTTCCAAGTATGAAAATCAAGATTTAGTCTTACACTCATAAGTTGGAACCCATTGTTCTACTACTTAGTGAAAATTACAGAATGAATAACACTACAGAGGAAGGTTTTGGTAAAAATGAAAAAATTTCTCTTTCATTGAGTGTCATGGTGCCTCGATCCCATCACTCATACTACGCATTAAACTACATAACACTCCTTTCAACGAGCCATGTGAAGTCAGAAAGGTGGAATGGTTGGGTAAAATCTTCTAGTGACAGTTCGTGAGTACATAAGGTTAAGTAATGAAAAAATACCTTCTTGTTATGAGGAAAATCTGTCTATGTCTAGGGGTAAACCACAACAAATGGAAATGACTGCTGAAATCAACTCTAATCTTAGGTATACTATATAAACAAATATACTAAAAAGACAAGATAAAAAGACTACCTCATCAAGACATTCGATGAAGTCCACCGTTGAGAACATGACTCAAAGCAATACACCTACAACTTGTCCTCAATAACCAAGAAATGCAAGCATATGGTGATAATATGTAAGGCTAGCAAATTTCATAGCATAATCCATCAACATTCATAAAAAATACTCCCATGGAATAACAATTAAAATATTTGCAAGATATTAATTGGATGTGAAAAGAGTATTTCTATTAAAATGTAATCAACAAAAGTGAATGAATTACAAACTTTTGTGTCGACACGGTTCGGAACCGAGAAAGTAAGTCCCTTCTAGCTGGGCCCCCACCACTTCAATCCTCCACCAAAGGCAAGCTCATATAAGAGAAAAAATGAGGTTCTCAATCAAGTAGGGAAGAGCTTGGGGGTTGAAGAATGTGTTCAGACTTAAAAGGACAAAGGGATGTAGACTCAATATGAAGTGAATAATTTCTCCAAAGTAACTTTGCTATCAAAATTGAATTCTTCTCCTCTTTTCCATAGCTTGGATTTGGCCCATTTATAGCCTTCAAGTGGAACTGAAGGTCCGA
Organism: Picea glauca; assembly: GCA_000966675.3. Taxonomy (NCBI): domain Eukaryota; kingdom Viridiplantae; phylum Streptophyta; class Pinopsida; order Pinales; family Pinaceae; genus Picea; species Picea glauca. The sequence continues at coordinate 307,532 of JZKD02S0333852.1, forward strand.
GCTGGAACATTTCCGGTATATGGAAGGCCAAGGATCATGGATATCATGACATGACATAGAAACCCGACACCATTTTTTAATTGTGGGCACAAATCCCGATGTACGCGGGTTGTAGTGGTGCAACCTGTGTATACGCATATTCTATATTTTTTAGGGTGCGTATATGTGGAAAAATAATGTTTTTTTCTGTGGGATTTGCAAAAGGGGACTTCAATTCTGCATAGGGAAATGGAACAAGGCCTTCTGTGCAAGTTTGCATAGGGTGAGGAAAATCTTTCTATAACAGATGACCCCTAATGTGTGAGGTCAGAGGAGTATTTTCGATGAACAAAATACATTATAATACCCATAAGTCGAGTAATGGAGACCCAGGTAGATGAACTAGTTGCTCATGAGAATATTACAATCTGTATTGGCTTTGTACATATGGCTGAAAATTTTAATTACACTCCAGATCCATGTGAAAATATACTATACAATTGTCCATGTCCATGAACAGGAAATACAAAGGTGACTACATGCCAGAGGCTATCATAGTCATGAACAAGTGATGAAGGAGCATCACTCCACCTCACCAATGCGCCAACAAGCCAACACATCAACGCGCATTCAAGAGAGGGAGAGGCACCGACCCTCCCATTTTTAAATTCAAAATATGATCCTATAGGGATTAATGTTGTAAGGTTGAATGAAAACCAAGCCATGCTTTTGTACAGGCAGAATATAGGGTCACCATTAATGGCTAATGGGTTGATGGATCTAGGTTCAATTCAGACTAGATGGCCATTTATGAAACTTAAATGCAATAGATGAGTTTATGTGAAGGATAGGATAGGCTCGTAGAGCCCCTCTTTTGTAAAATTATCTTGGTATCAGATTTCAGAGAGACTGATGGGAGTTAGGAGAGGAGAGCTTGAGAATATTGAAATCTCAGGAATAGGAGTAGGAGAAACGTGAACTGAGACTTTGTTGTAGTCGATTCTATGTAAACATTTGTAAATAGGAATTCATCTAATACAAAGAAAAGCATTTTTTCATGCACATGGTATGTTTATGAATTATCTGTATTCTGTGAATGTTATCTATGTGTTTATGTATGTTGTAGATGCATGATATATTTCATATGTAGTAGGAATATATATTTCTTTATATTCATTGAGTTCAAAATATCGTTATGGGTTCTTTAGGCCATGCCAAGAGTGCATTATATAACATTGGAGGTTGTGTAGCCAGTGCAAGGAGTCTGCATCTGAACTCTGTGGAGTCAGAAAAGAACGTGCCAAGAGGGCTCACCAAAGTGATCAAAAACTCAAGAGGAACCTCAAGGTTACTGAATACCTTGGAGGAGGAACTCTGTAGAGAAGGAACAAAGAGAGAGAGAGTTATAGAACACTATGTAAGAAATATCTCTACAAGGTGTGCATGAGGAGGAGGTTTCCAGGTGGGAACAAAGTCTTCCTTTGAAAGGAAACATAAGGACCTAGACCCTTTAGAGTTCTGATTCAGTTAAAAATCTCAGAAGAGATAGCACAAACAACGAGAAGAGATGGAATTATTCCAAGTTCCAAAGCTTAGGAAAGATAGTGTTAAAAGAAAAGTGGACGGGACCCAAGATAACCAAGTTCGTAGGAGGAGAAAAGGTCTAGGCCTTTGAGCACTTAGAAAATATTCCAAGTCTGGAGAAGTTAAAATCTTAGGAGGAGGAGTGACGATAGACATCAAATCTATTGCAGGACGAGATATGGACCATCCAATCTATGTCCAGATATCAGAGGAGAGTGTTGAGGACAAGAATAGATCCTAGTCATTGGATCCAAGCATAGAGGATCGACAGTTGTACGATCCGAGGTAAAATGCATGAGCATTAACCCTTTGTGTGTATAGGAGAGAAAACTTTCCAAAGTCCCGAAGTCCCAAAGTGATTAGGGATCATCCATCATCCAGGGGGATAGGTGGCTAAATATCTCCAACTCTAGAGTGGAAAAACTTCAGACATTTGTGAAGGAGGAGGGAGAAGAATCGACAAAGATGTAAAGTGGGTCCTGGTCATTGATCACCAGGGAGATACATGTCAGCATATCTCTAAGTGAAATCACTCTGGGAGAAACGAGTGCACAAGAGTTGAAACTCCTGAAGCCTGTAGAGCCGAAGAAGATATGGACCGTCAGATCTAGAGGACACATGGTGATAGATTGTGAACTCTGGGGAAATCACTTCGAGGGGTTCAGTTGAGAATTGAAACTCCTGAAGCTCAAGGTGCTGAAGTAAATCCCAATCGTCAGATCTAAGAGGACAAGTGGGGTTAATCTTTGGACTCTGGGTAAATACCCAAAGTAAATCTCAATCGTCAATATGTGGGAGGACACGCGCTGTCATATCATTAACTCCGAGTGAAATAACTCCAGGAGAAAAGTGAATGAGGAGAAGTTGAGATTTGAGAATCCTGAAGGTCAAAGTCCTAAAGCGGATGAGAGCCATCGATTTGAAGGTGGACATGCGGCGCTAGATCTAGAAATATGGAGGAAAGCAGAGGGGGAGAATGTTGAAGTCCCAAAGGAGATCTCAATCATTGATTGAGAAATTAGAGAAGGACCATTGATTTGGTTGAAAGGGATGAAGTCCCAAAGTGGACAGGGGTTGTTGATCCCAAGGGAAAAATGTGGATTGTTGATCTACGAAGCGACACGTGGAGGATGGATATTCACTTTGTTGCATAGTTGTTGGATCAGGGAGGACAAGTGTCAGAAGATCCGACACTTTGGAAGAATTCACTTTAGAGATTTGTGTTTGTGAATATTTGAGAACAGTCGGAGTGTGGAGTTCTAAAGTCCATTAGAGTCATCCATGAAGGCGGGATGTGTGGAAAACAATGTCCCACTCTGGGAAAAATCACTCTGGAAGAAAGAGAAGGTATTGAACAATAACTTCCAAAGGTTGGAGGGCTAGATTTCATATGAACCATCCATTTGCGAGGGATAGGTATCAACAAATCTTCTAGTCTGGGAGATAACCGCTGCAAAGGGAGGGAAGAGTTTGAGATTTGAATCTCTTGAATGATGGATTGTCAGAATCAACCATAGTCATTGATTTGAAAGGGGGGTACGTGTCGACAGATCATAAGGTGTGGGAAAGCGCATGAAAGGAGGAGAGAAGGAAGAAAGAGAGAAAAGATCTCATTTGTTGATCACGAAACACCATCAAGATTGTGAGATCGATGGTCACCTTGCATTGCAAGGCTAGATCATGCTCAAACTTTAAAATTCTTAGAGCAGGCTGCAATTGAAACCACGGTATTGCCAAAAGGACGTGTGGAAGCTGGAGTTGAATTGAGGGGAGAAAAGTGAGTTGGTCTCAAATGACTCTTGACCACGCCCGCAATCACATAATTACATGAAATCATAGCCTAGGGACATATGCAGGAAGGGGATAATGATAAATGAACTAGCATCTGAAACTCAACATTTCAACAACACATAGAAAGAGGTTGTGGATATCACAGGACCTGTATCTAAAGATAAAAGGGGACCTAGGTAAGTTAATTGGGTTCTAGAAAGGGCCCAAAGAGTCGATTTGACTCAACAAATTGAAAGATCCTAGATCGAGAGGTCGTAGAACCCCCAGGAGGGGATGAGGGTTGCATCAATAAGGCATTAAAACTATCTCAAAATCAATATGAAGATATTTGTATACAATGGAGTACAGTCTAATCTCCCATGATCATTGAAGTCACATATGTGTTGGTCCAATGAAAGTTAGCAACAACTCAGAAAATATGTGACTATGAAGTGATGTCTTCAAGTCTTATACATGATCTGCCAAAGGTGCAAGTCTAAATTGTGTGAATAAAGAAGTTGAGGTCAAACACAATGAGACATTGTTTGATTACCAGTCATTATGGTATACCGTTAATGAATATGAGACAACCTACCAATAATGAAAGTAGGTATCAAGGCATCAAGTACATTCTTACAAGTGTGAGTAGAGGTGTTGGGGTCAAACACTTGAAGAATCCATCGATCATGAGACATTGATGTAGTCCCAACTATCGATGGTGGGAGAACCTACCACTAATGACTGCAAGCCTCAAGGTACTCATAGGACTCTAAGCCTCATCTCCAGAATAGATGAGTTGAAGTTGATGGAAGGAAACCCGCTAAAAGGAGAGCATTAAGGAATATCTCATCATTCAGCATGAGGTACAAAGTAGGAGCTTGATGATTTGGAGGAAATCGTATGAAGAACATGTTCACGAACCAACAACCATGTGCATCTTTTGCGTGTGCCAAATGCAGGGATGACGCAGACACCACCCCAGGCACGTCTGCACCCACCAGGACCTTCTTTTTGCTAGGCCTGAAAAGTTAAGATACTCCTCAACCCCCTGTCGGGAGTTCTGAATACCCACAGACTTTCTTTGTCATCTCCCTTCTTTAAATCGGGAAATCAGAACTCACTTGATCGCGAGTCCTACGCTCACGGATTCAGGTCTCACAAATCCCTGAAACCCGATGGAATATCCACTTCGCGCATTCCTCATCTCTTGTTGGGAATTTCCCTATCGGGAAATCAGGTTTTACGATGTCACGAGTTACTCCCCTCGTGAATCCCCAAATCCTGATCTGCGATGGCGCTCCTTGCACACCTTAGCCCTCTCCGACTATTCGGTTACATGTGACCACTAGCCCCTCCAAACCACGGTCTTTCCTCTATCGGAAGTCAGACTTCGAGAAAAAAAAGTGTGTAGGACTTACGTCCCTAGGATCCCCGATCCTCCGATCTCCGATGCCACCTGTCCTCTGTCCACGACAAAGCTTGGGCCCCACACTCCCGTAGTGATCGAGAAATCACGTTTCGGGAATTCGCGATTCCTGATTCACAATGTCACAGACCTTGCCAAACCCCGAACTCCAATATGCGACGCCACCTGTCGTCACCTCAGGGCGGGCTTAACCCACCGACACCTGTCCTCCACTCAACACGACGGTCGCATGGCTATCGTTCTTCAGAGTTTCAAAATTCCTCCTACAACGATTCTTACAATAATGAAAATCCCGAAAAGCCGATTCCCGATACTCGTGTGGGTGTTCTCCTCCACGTCACCCCTCCTTGTCGGGCTATCGGATATCGTGGGATCGCGATTTCTATTGCAGCATTTTCTTTGCAGGGGAGAATCCCGAATGTCGAACCCTGACTCTCTGGATTGCTGACACGTGTCCGGTCTGGGATCTATGGCTATGGTTCCTTCGGGAAATCGTGGATCGTGATTCCTCCCTATGATAATTCTATGACCCTGGAGACTCTGATTCTCCTATGAGTTGAGTCCCGATGAGCTCTAACTCCTTCCCTTCTCGCTAAGGCTTAAGTCCTGTGCAACTTTTCCAAGATCTGATGGCTATCGATACTTTCGCTAATCTCCCTTGCGAATCCTGACCGTCGTCTCCTCCTTTTCGAGGATTTCTCCCGAATGGTCAAGTGTTCACTTCCTGAAATTTACCCTTCTGAGCCTTTCACTTAAAGCTCATTCTTGAGCCATCCACGCATAACTTCCGGTGCTTTACCCTGACACCACCATGAAGGTGCTATGCCTCCTGAGCTGTTCTTCGCCCTGTTTCTTCAGAGGAACCTATGTGTACCCCTCACGCTTGATATTCAAACACTTCAAGTGTCAAATACTTCAGACTCTGTGCAACTCTTACAGCAACAGTCTTTTATTCTTCTTTTTCTCAGGTTAACAACTGAGAATTCTTCCTTCAGTCTACACCTTCTTTGCATGGATTCAAAAACCCAAATCAACTTCTGGGCGAATGAGAACAAAATTTCAACTCCTAGGCCTCATCAACGCACTCCCTGTGGATGAATTCAACTGCACTCTTTGCAGGAATATCCTGGCTCAGATTGAGAAACAATTGAAGCTCATTCCTCTCCTCTCAGACTTCAGTTAAACCCTGAAATCACATGCACAGCATATTCAAATAAAATGCATAACCAGAAAACCAAACATTCATGAGCATATAAACAATCTACACAGAGAAACAACACCAGCCATGAACTTGAATAAGAACTCCATTCTATTAATTCAACATCTATACATGGGTGTTCTTCACATATTTCTCTGCATGCTCTTCTCTTCTGAATGCTGGCTAATGTTACAATGATACAATGAGGGTGTCTATATCCATTTTCCCTCCCAGACTATAAAACTATCTAATATGGACTTAAACATCTATCTACCCGCATTAAATCTATTAAATGCCTCCTATCTATTTCAGAAAAGAGCGTATGGCTAGAGGTTTGATACAACATACAAAAGGTGCTCCTTCATAAAGGATCATTAAAGACTTGGCGCTTCATTCCCAAAGCACTTTTCAAAATTTGGGTTTGTTTATTCCAGCTGAACTTTCCCTTGATGTGCTAGCTCGCTTGCTGAGTTGGCGATGCTCCTGCATCATACTCCTCGGCTTGAAAATTTTCATGGGCTCCTGTCCATGAGCTCTTGCACGGTCTGTCCATGCTTTTGGATAACTGCTTCTATATCCCAGCTAACATCTTCCACTGGATGATTCTTCTATTTCACTGGATACTTGAAGTATTGCTTCCATCTGGTTCTTTTGCTGACTCTCTTGTCAAGTATACACTCCATTTGTGGCCTTTCTGCAATTGGCATTTGCTTCTGCCACTGGATTTCTGGCTGTTTATCACTTCCAGTTCCTATTTTCTCAGCCTTATATGGATATAAGTCTGAAATATTGAATGTCGGAGATATTCCAATCTCATCCGGCAATTCAATTTTATAAGCATTTTCTCCCAATTTCTTTAGGACTCTGCATGGCCCAATTTTCTTCATTTTCAACTTGTTGTATGTTCCCCTTGGGAACCTTTCTTTCCTCAGGTGTGCCAGAACTAGATCACCAACCTTGAATTTAATTTGTCTCTGATGTTTATCTGCTCTGCGCTTGTACTCCTAATTTGATTCCAGCAATCGTTGCTTCACCCTGCTGTGAAGTTCTTCCATCGCCTCTGCGAATTCTTCGGCGTTTTCACTTTTAATCGCCGCTTGTTCTGACTCCCTGAGTTCAGAAACTCCTCTCGGTTGTGTCCCATACACAATCTGAAATGGGATTTTCCCTATACTCTGATTCACTGAATCGTTGTACGCGAACTCTGTCTGTGGCAACACGTTGTCCTAGCTACTGTGGTGCTCTGTCACCAGGCTTCTTGGTAAATCTCCAAGACTTCTGTTGACCACCTCTGTTTTCCCATCCATCTGGGGATGATAGGCTGAACTAAACATTAATTTAGTTCCCATATTCTTCCACAGTGTCCTCCAGAAATGTCCAATGAATTTTGTATCCCTGTCCGATACTATGCTTCTAGGTAAACCATGAAGTCTAACAATCTCCTTGAAGAACAAATTTGTGATATGCGTTGCATCGCTGGTCTTATGGCATGGAATGAAATGTGCCATCTTTGAGAACCTGTCAACCACCACAAATATTGAATCGTGTCCTCTTTGTGTCCTCGGTAATCCTAATACGAAATCCATGGTGATTTCATCCCACGGCCTCTCAGGTATGGGTAAGGATTGATAGAATCCCGCATTTTGTTTCCGGCCCTTTGAATGTTGACAAATTCTGCACCTGTCAACAAACTTCTTGACATCTGTTCGCATCTTCGGCTAGAAATAGGCTTCATTCAGCTTTGCAAATGTCTTATCATGGCCAAAATGTCCTGCTAATCCACCACTATGCTTTTCTTTTAGTAGATTCTCCCTCATGGAGCAATTCAGAATGCATAATTGATTTCCTCTGAATAATAGTCCATTTTGGATCATGTAGTCCATCCACGGGCTTCTGTCTCTGAGAACTGGATTCTCAGCTGCCTCGTATGCCTCTGCAAAATTTGCATCACCTGTATACATGTCCTTAAGGTTTTCAAAACCCAATGTTTTGACTTGGAATTCCTGCAGCAACAAACACTTCCTGCTCGAAGCATCAACCACTTTGTTAGCAGTTTCTGAAATGTGTTTGATTACAAATGTAAAATTCTGCATATACTCTACCCATTTGGCATGTTTCTGATTCATCTTCTCCTGCTGAGTCACAAACTGTAATGCCTGATTATCACTATACAGAATAAATTCTTTCGGAATCAAATAATGTCTCCACTTCTTTAATGCCTGTATGATGGCATAAAATTATTTATCATACGTGGAGTACTTCACCTTTGCATCATCCAACTTCTCACTGAAATATGCAATTGGTCTGTCCTCTTGGCTCAAGACCGCTCCTATGGCATAGACACTTGCATCACATTTTACCTGAAACACCTTAGTAAAATCCGGCAACACCAAAACTGGTTGTTCGGTGATCCTTCGCTTCAACATATTGAATCTTTTCTCTGCCTCTTTAGTCCAATGAAAAGATTTATGTCTTTTCTTGACTGTGTCCATCATTGCTGCATTGATTCCACTGAAGTTCCTAATGAATTTCCTATAGAAACTTGCCAATCCGTGGAAACTTCTCACCTCGAAAACATTCCTCGGTGATGGACAATTTTTAATCACCTCTACTTTACTTGGATCCATCTTCAATTCATTTTCCGATATGACAAACCCCAAGTAAATGAGTTCTTTCTTCATAAATGAAAATTTCCTCACATTGACCAACAACTTCTCTTGTTGTAGCTTCCTCATTACTACAGCTAAATGCTTCAAATGATCGTCTTTTGACTTGCTGAAAATCAATATGTCATCTAAGTAAACAATGACAAACTTACCAATGAATTCCTTCAGCACTTCATTCATTAGCCTCATGAATGTACTTGGTCCATTCGTTAAACCAAACAGCATAACTAGCCATTCGTACAAGCCTTCGTTGGTCTTGAAGGCTATCTTCCATTCATTGCCTTCTCTCATGCGAATCTAATGGTATCCACTTTTCAAATCCACCTTTGAAAAAAAATTTGCTCCACTTAAGCAGTCCATCAAGTCATCCATTCTCGATAGTGGAAACCTGTATCTGATGGTAATTTTGTTAATAGCTCTGGAGTCTGTACACATTCTCCAGCCTCCATCTTTCTTTGGACTTAGTACCGTTGGAACGACACACGGACTAAGACTTTCCCTGACCAGTCCTTTATCCAGCAGTTCTTGTACCTGCCTTTTGACCTCTTTATTCTCCTGCGGTGTCAACCTATATGCGGCTTTGTTCAGCAAATTTTCTTCTGGTATGAGGTCTATGTGATGGCTTATGCTCCTCATCAGCAGCAACGAATGAGGTAATTCGTCCACCACTATATTAGCGAACTCTTCCAGCAGTTCCTGGATTTCCTCAGGCAGATCAACCACTCTTGTGCTGGTCAAAACAACTTTCGGTTTCCTGACCACAAAGAATTGTGGATCTTCCTTCTTCTTAACTTCTACCAGAAGTTCCTTCCCACTCATGAGAAGTATCCTATTGTTCACTTCCGGTTTCACCTCCTTATCTTTTATTGAAAGTAACATGTGTGTTCTCCCATTCTTCTCTAAAGTGTATGTATTCATTTTCCCGTCATGAATTACGTTCCTGTCATATTGCCATGGTCTGCCTAGCAATAAGTGACACACATCCATAGGGATAACATCACAGAAAATTTTATCATTGTATCCTCCTATCTTGATGTCCACTAAGCATTGTTTAGTGACATTTACCTGATGTCCCTTCTGTAGCCATGAGACTTTATATGGACTCGGGTGATCAGTCATTTCCAACTCTAATTTCTCCACCATCTTTGTTGAAACGAGATTGTTGGTGCTTCCACTGTCCACTATGACCTTGCATCTCCTATCCTTGGTTTTGCATGTGGCTCTGAACAGTTTGCTTCTCTGAGCTGTGTCCTCCACCTCCTTCTCAAGTGTTAAGAGAACTTTTCGCATCATCAATGACCTTCCGTCTTCTGCATCTTCTGCTTCAGCAGCTTGCCTTTGTGCCTCGGTGATGTGAGCTTCTCCTCTATCCTTCTTTCTATCTGGACAGTCAATGGCTTTGTGTCCATCCTTCCCACATGTGTATCATGTGATGACTCCTCCTCTACCTCTTCCTCTACCTCTGGTACGAGGAAAAGTATTAACATCACCGTATCCTCCGCTCTGGTATGCCTGCTGCATTCGTTGTTCAGCGTGCTGGCCTTGCTGAGAACTTCCACCTCTTTCCATTTTGGTTTGAGGCTTCTTCCATTCATCCTTAGATTTCTGGAACCTTTATTGGGAAACTAATTTACCTCTCGGTTGGCTCTTGCCTCGCCCTCGCGGTGCTAGCTTACGGCTTAGTTTTTCCTTAGCCTTCAGCGCCATCCACTTCGTGCCTTCCTCGTCTCCTGTCAGGAATTTCCCTATCGAGAAATCATGTTTTACGATATCACGAGTTACTCCCATCGTGAATCCCTGAATCTCGATCTGCGATGGTGCTCCCTTCACACCTTAGTCCTCTCCAGCTATTCGGTTACATGTGACCACTAGCCCCTCCTAACCACGGTCTTTCCTCTATCGAAAGTCAGACTTCAGGAAAACAAAGTGTGTAGGACTTACATCCCTAGGATCCCAGATCCTCTGATCTCTGATGCCACTTGTCCTCTGTCCATGGAAAATCTTGGGCCCCACGCTCCCATAGTGATCGGGAAATCATGTTTCGGGAATTCATGATTCCTGATGCACAATGTCACAGACCTTGCCAAACCCCGAACTCCGATATGCGATGCCACCTGTCATCACCTCAGGGCGGGGTTAAACCTTCGACACATGTCCTCCACTCAACACGGCAGTCGCGTGGCTATCGCGCTTCGGAGTTTCGGAATTCCTCCTACAGCGATTCTTACAACAATGAAAATCCCGAAAATTCGATTCCCGATACTCATGCGGGTGTTCTCCTCCACGTCACCCCTCCTTGTCGGGCTATCGGATATCGTGGGATCGCGATTTCTATTGCAGCATTTTCTTTGCAGGGGAAAATTCTGAATGTCGAACCCTGACTCTCTAGATTGCTGACACGTGTCAGGTCCAGGATCTACGACAATGGTTCCTTCGGGAAATCGTGGATCGTGATTCCTCCCTATGAGAATTCTATGACCCTGGAGACTCCGATTCTCTGACGAGTCAAGTTTCGATGAGCTTGTTGGCAGCCAATTCATTTTTTTAATTGCTCTTAAAAAAGCTGCCTACACCTCTTGTCTTCTAAGCGACAAATCATCGTCGCATTGTGCAACTAGACATTTGTTTCATTTGTGCGACAATTGAAATTTGGTTTCGATTCAATTTTCACAACTGAAAGTGTGAAAACACCTCTTTCGTTGTTTTGACTGTCATCGTCTTTTATTTTTCTGAAAGACACTTGACCATTGGTTTATCACATGATTGCAAAAGATTATTTCAAAATTATGTCCTTTGGCCTACTCTTACCTTGATTGCGCATTTGGATCTATTTGATTACTAAGCCATTGAGCATGAAGATTTACTGGTTACATTTGATCCCATAAAGGTCATGATTGATTTTGGTCTTATATGCTTTGATCTTTATTGCTATGAGCTCTTGACTTATTGATTATATGAGATTTTTGGTTGCAATGTTCTAAAAACTTTGAAATATAAACATTTGAATGTGCAACGAATGCATTGGTAATATTATAAGTTTGATTTGAGGAGAAATGGAAATGGTTTGAGTTTTACAAAGGTGCATTGATTAATCTTTTGGATTTCGATTTTATAGTTTGAATCGTTGCTTGGTGCATTGTTATGTGACTTTGATTTTACATTGAATGATCATAGTTTCGAACTATATATTGGCACGATTGGATTAACATTGGTCTAAGTGTTTGTTAATATGATTGATACGATGGATCATTGGTTAATGTTGGATTGAACTATACACTTGGCGAATGATTATAACATATGGTGTTGATTCTACATTTTTTGGATGGCACGTTGATATTGTTGTACACCTATTTGGTTGGCCGATACATATGGTTTAAATGATTATGATTATGGATGGAACATCACTGTACTCAGTTATTAATACAAATGCATGGCAGTGGTAATCCCATCACCTTCGCATGAATGCAATTAATCCTTGCCTCTTTGAGCGCTGAACCTGTTAAGCCCTATCGTTTTTCGACCCTGTGTATTGTTTTGTTCGGTTCAAACCCTACCATGCACAGAAGCCATGGCTCCTATCGTAAGGACTAAGCCCAACAGATGCCAAGAACTGTTTATGTTTGATGGCGCTTATAGCGAACTGGAAAAATTCGGATGGTTCTCGTTCATAAGAAAATTTGATGGGTACAGTCCTATCGTGGCTCAGCAATTTGCATTATCATTCGATGGTTGCCGAGCCAAAGTTGGAGATGTGCAACTCGAAATCAATGAACAGTTTCTTAGCTCGACAACCAGCCTGCCTGTTATGGAACAAAAGTGGTCCAAAAGTTGTAAGGTGGATAATGTCTCGTGGACATTGTTATTCCAGTCTCGAACGGTGAACTCCTGCGACAAAGGCTTGCCTGCAAAAATGTTAAAACCACGCTGGTATGATCTCCTAATGATAATCAAGCAATTCATTACTTGTGAGGGCAGGTATGGGTTCGTTTTCTTGTTTCACCTTCGTCTATTGATGGTTTTTATGGGTTTCGAACTTAGTATGCCCCACTACCTGCATAGAAGTTTGTTCAAAATGGCTAAAAGGTACAAGCATAGCCAGGCTGACACCAGCCTCTTCCATTTGGGGTTGATTAAAATGATTGTGGTTTATGAGTTGAGGTTACATCGTGATTGTTGGGATGATTTTCTCAGTCGTAATGGCTTTGAATAATCAAACCCTCCGTAGGTCGATAAACCTATGGTGGCCGAAACCCAGCCTATTCCCCCTGTTCCTTACAACGTTTTACTACCCAAACCTAAACCCAACCCACCTACGAATTTGCCTATGGCTGTGACTAAACAGGTTGAAATTGCTAAACCAGCAACCAAAAAACCTAAAGCTAAAACTAATGCTAAAGGCAAGAAGAACTCTCACTTAATTTCTCGCATGGCGAGAAATAGACCTAAACCCCTTGCCAACTCTGAACCTATTGTGGTTAGCAAAGACTCTGATTCAGAGGTTGAACATTTTCTCGCCGATCAGTATCCTTACTCGGAAGGCTTGTGTGACAAGCCTGCATATGACTTTGTCAAGAATTTACCACATTGTCTGCGGAATGATCCTAAGTTCCCTGGCATTGAAATACCTCGTAGAACCCTCGGTGAATAATCGAAACCCCCTTCTGCTCAACCTGTTGTTCCACCTTGCGATCAATGTGGGTTATGGTTGGAGAGATACTACTTGGATGTACCGATGTTGCAATCCAGAATCCATGATTTGGAAAACCAAGTGACAAAGCTCATTGGTCGTAACGCGAAGGTGGAACCCTCTGACAAGAAGCAATGAACCACTGGTTCAATACTGTTCAAGAATGTCGAGTCAGCCACGGCAATTGTCAATTCGAAATTGGCATAGCCTCAGCAATCTCTCTGGTATAACTTTCACCCATTTATATGGCACGTTCATGAACTCTGTGTACATTGTTGACCTGCTCTGTCATGCATTTGTTGTATATAAGTTTTGTTAATAAATTTTTGGATTGGTTTTGATTAGATTTAATTTGATTTATGATGATTGGATTTGATTTGAATACTTTGCTATTGATATCTTTTCTAAACACAGGTTATTATGGTATCCAAATTTTGGGACACAGTCAATATCTTTTTCGATTTGGTTATATCCTGTGCGATATACTGGGAAAATTGGTTAGCTGTTGTGACTGTTCAAATTAATTCGAATATCATTTTTGTTACATAATAAAATTACGAATAGATTTGAATAATGGCTATTATACCCAACCGACTCAATTTGGACTGTATTCGATTGTAACAAATATGTCGTTTGAATTCGATTTGAGGAATGAATTGATCGTATCCCAGTCTTCTGATTTGTGTCTATAATTAAACTCAGCCTTATTCATTTCAGTTATTTGCTCGATTTATATTGTGTATTTTGTTGACCCTATCAAGACCTTGTCTGTTGACTGTGTGGTGATCAATAACGAAATGCGTTTGATTGTTTTTCATTCAGTCTTATTCCATTCTAAACGATTTACCTATATTTGCGTTTAATTGAACTATATCGATTTATTTCTATGACTATAATGAGTCAATGATGGTTATGATCATTATTTTTTTCATGTCTGTTCACCATGCGATACTCAACAACTGCATTCTACAACAAATTTTAATGGATATGTTATGTTTTTTATTATAATTGCAACAACCTCTCTATTTTGACAATTGAAGTAAATGATATGAATTTCACACAGCTGTAACCGATCGATTGTGATATGGATCGATTATTGTCATATCTATTTTGGATTACATCATACGATTGGCTTGTAATTGCATCTGGATATGAAACAGTATGATTATTATTTGCCCTGATTTTATGACAACTAAAAACAGAGCATTCTTTACTCTGTTCCGATTGCAATTATTTTGATATGATTTGATTTGGATGATAATTTCACTTGAATTATTATTAATTCATTTTGAGGATTATTAAAAGATGTTTTGGATTTTGTTGAGATCTGATCCTGTTTGCTATTTTGACTAGCTACAGAATCAGATGATTCTGTAGCTAAGTCTGTAAAGTTAATTTTTTATTGTTTTCTTAATAAAATATCCTTCTAATTTGATCTTTTTGTTCTATTAGAGGCAAATTCGAATTGGCAATAGATATGTTGAGCAGTTAGGGAATGATCTACAGATTCTAATTGCATTTTATTTCCTTAGTTTAGTAGATTTTGGGATTATTCCCAGATTATGTAAACTTATTTGATATTATCCACAAGGATATTTTACCTTGTGAGAAACCTATATAAACCTATGGTTTTTGTAATAATGTTCATCCTCAGTTGTGGGAGAACAAGGATATGGAATTCTGACACAGACTGGAGCAGAATTGGTGTTTTCTCATAGCTTTTTCTTTTCAATATATCAACACTTTGTTTCAAGTTTTGTATACCATTTTGTTTATGGTTTAGTATTACTTTTGCTATCTAAATCAAATGCAAATGATATAATTTTATTACTGTTATCCATATCTTGTTTCTTCTAAATCGATAAAATACATAATAGTTGTTGATTCATTTTGTGAATGATAGCTTTGTCTTCTTCATAGATTGAATTATTATATATAAGTTTTCTGCATAATAGGTTTCCCTTATTGCAGGAGTTTATAATCCGAAAATTGTTATGATTTTCTTTTATGTCTTGTTTGTCCTGTAAAATACTTCAAGAAGCAGCATAGTTGATCGTTTATGAGAAGCTTAAGGACTAAACGGTGTGAATTTATTCTGCCAACCAACTTAGAAGCAATCATACACAGGGCAGACTTGGAGCGTTTCCAGGTCAATTAGTATTGTGTTTACTGTTTTCATTAAGTAGTTAATATAGATGATAATTTAATTAGATTTATATTACATTGTTTAATTTCAGTAAAATATATTAGATTGTTTAATTTCAGTGATGTTCATTTCCTTTTCATAAACATAAAAATCAAAAAAGAGATTCTTGGTTGTCTTAAGGCAGCGAACACATGAGTTTTGCAGGTTTTAATTAAATCTGTAGGTTGTTCATAGTGTATATTTGTGAATAAGAAATATTGTAGCTGATAATTAGATAGTTGATTTGAGTTATTACAATAGTAATTAGTGAATTGTATAGAATAATTAGTATTTAGTATATCAGTTCCTTTTCTTTGTTTTATTAGTTTCTAGTTTCCTTTATTTTTATTAGTTTCTTGTATTCAATTATAGTTTAGTTTGTTTTATTAGTTTAGTTAGATTACTTAGCTCATATCAATTCTCTCTTTGGTTTTCTTAAGAGACCTTAGAGCGTCCAACAGAGCCGTTAAACTCGTCAGGGTGGTCCATTCCAAACGGCTTGGGTTATTTAGACAACCCCGGACCGGTTCCACTCTCCCAGTTGACGGACGGTCAATTTCGCCCATCAACAAATGGCGCTAGAAGGAGGGCCAAACTAAATTGATGGCAAGAGCTGGTCGCAAGACTCCTCCACCCCCTAATCGCTCCCCTATAGTGACTAGAAGTCGTTCATTTGATAGTATTCCCCCTCAAACAACAACTACTTCAACCGAAGATCCTTAGATCACAGTTGAGCCGACAACCCCTAATCCTACAGGTGGTGATATACAAGAAATTTTTAGATGATCTCTTATTAAATCACATAAAGCCTTTGCTAGTCTTAGGCAACCAAATCGCCCATGGGGTCAACCTTTAGACTTCTCTGAAGTCAGAGAACAATTAGGTGATATAGACCTTACTGTGAATCCTACAGATCCAAACACAAATCTTGCTGCAAGAGGATCTGGGATACCTCCTTCACCACCTCCCTCATCTCCTTCTTCTTCTCGAGGAGATTCCTCTTCTGACGAAGGCAATCCACCTTCTCAACCTTCCACACCTCCATCCCCAATGGAAAATCAGAACAACCCTGCTAGACCTTGGTTGGACCAGGATGGCGTAGTTGTACCTGGAGAACAACACCCTTTACCTAAGCACCCAGAGAAATGGCTTCCTAAGTTCGATCCCGATTCAAAACATATAGCTGAAGATCATATCAAAAAATTTATGTTAGCCATCAGACTCCGTAACGTTGAACATGAAGATGTTGTCTGTAGGTTGTTCCCTTACACCTTTGAGGGTAATGCATCCACTTGGTACTTTGCCCAGCAACCTCACACTATAGTGTCTTGGGAAAAGTTTGAGTCATGCTTTTTGGAAAAATTCAGAGATGGCAAACCTCCTGAAGTCTTAGTCATGGATCTTTCAAACTTAAAAATGAATGCAAAAGAAAAAGTTAAAGATTTTAATCAAAGATTTTTAACGCTTAAGAATAGAATCCCTGCAGACTCTATGCCTGTTGAGAGTCTTGTAATAGCTTACTACACCAAAGCTTTACACCAAAATATAGCTATTTGGGTGAAAAGATCCAAAAGGGCCACGTTGTTAGAAGCCTTTGAAGAGGCTACTCAGATTGAAAAAGACATACTCAGCCTTAAGGATTCTTCTAGCAATGAAACTGAGACTGTTTCTGCTTCGAAGAAAAAAATTGAAATTCTCCCCAGACCTACACAAAACAAAACACAACCCAAAAACTCTGAGTTGGAAAACTTAACCAAAGTTGTACAAAAGTTATCTAATCAAGTTATAGACTTAAAAAGTTTGGCCGAGGAAGCCTCTTCGAGTAAAGGACCCTACAAACCTCCTTTCCGAAAGCCTTTTCCCCCAAACCGGCCTAATCGAAACCCTGAAGGCTTGAACCTAGAAAGTTTACAATGTGCTCTACGGACAATTCTAGGAGCCCAAGATGACTTGATCCCTCCTGACATCCCTCAAGAGGAAGTTAAGCAGGAAACAACTCAAGAAGAAGAGTCTTCTCCAAACATCTTTGGTCACCTCTCTGATAGTATCTTTCAATCCAACTTTGAGACTGTGCACCCTTATAATACTAGGAGCAAGACCGCGAACAAACCTCCTGCCGAGAACACTACGACTTTATCTCCAAATCCATCTAAATCAGCAGAAATGAAACAGAGTAATGCTAGCCCTAAATTAGATTATGATGTTGTTGAAGATCTTAAGAAGTTACGGGCTAACATTTCTATTTATGAGTTGTTGAAATTTCCATTTTTGTTACAGAAGATGTTGCAAAATATTTTAGACAATGGCAAGAATGGTAATTCAAACGATAATAAGGTTGTGCAAAGCAAAGTTCCGCAGAAGACTTCCACAAAAAACAATCCTGATACTCAAGATAAAGGAAGCCTTCCTGTAACTCTTGTAAATAATGTAAATAACAATGTAAACAGTGTAAATAATTCAGATAAAGTAGTCTTAGAGAATGCGAGTAAGAAACCACAAGCTACAACTCTAAGTACTCGCAAGAATGTTCCTCCTTTTCTTTTAACTTTCGAAATCTTCAATAGAAATGTGCATAACTGTATGGTTGACTCAAGAGCATCGTCGAATGTGATGCCCTGGTCAGTCTGCCAAAAGATTAACGCTGAAGTAGAACCATCTTCTTTGAAAATCATACAACTTGATAGAACGGATGTTAAATTTATAGGCGAGATAAAAAATGTATTGATTACATTATCGTCTAACCCTAAGGTTCATCAGGTTATTGATATAATTGTGGTGGATATTCTAGAAGTGTATGGTATTTTTTTGAGCAGGGACTGGTCAGAGCAGCTACATGGTTACCTCGCAACGGACTGGTCTCACTTATTGCTTCCAGAAAATGGCAAGCCCAACAAGATCAGGGTGAATTGTGAGCGTTACCTCAAGTTCATGGTAACAAAATTGAATGACCCGAATGAACCATATACATCTCCGGCTGATTCATCTGAAATCAAAGGGATGGACACCGACTTCAGAAATTTTATGGCTGAAGTTTCACCTATCAACAATCCAGAACAGCAGTCCGAGATCTTAGCATGTATGCAACCAACAGCTTCTATTCAACAATCCTGTGAGTCCGATGTAAATCAAATTTGGTCTTTATATTTTGACGGTTCCAAGTCTAAAGAAGGAGCTGGTGCAGGCTACATCATTATCGATCCGGCTGGTAATAAAACATTATTGGCTTGTAGATTAGAA
>JZKD02S0333852.1:327161-357169 GCA_000966675.3 Picea glauca
TGAGGAAAATGCATCCTAAGCTAGAACCGACCGTACAAAAAGAATTGAATAAACTCCTAAGTGCTAAAATAATTTTTCCTGTTAGACACACTCAATGGGTATCCAACCTCATCCCGGTGCGGAAGAAAAACGGGGAAATTCGACTTTGTGTCAATTTTCGGAACCTCAACAAAGCGTCTGACAAAGATAATTATCCTGTCCCTCCCATGGAACAGATACTTCAACAAGTATCTGGTGTCGAGAGGCTATTTTTACTAGATGGTTTCTATGGATACAACCAAGTCTTTATGTCTCCGTCAGACCAATTAAAAACTACCTTCCGTACCCCGTGGGGCACTTATGCTTATCGCAAAATGCCTTTTAAATTGATTAATGCTGGTGCTACCTTTCAGAGAGAAATGGATATTGCTTTCCGAGGCTTGATCAATCATTCCATAGTAGTCTACCTAGATGATGTAACCATTTATTCCAAAAACAAAGACGATCATCTAGCTCAACTACGAGTCGTTCTGCTACGATGTCGTAAATTCGGCATCTCCTTGAACCCCAAGAAGTATATCTTTGCAGTAGAACAGGGTAAATTACTAGGATTCATTGTGTCTAGTGATGGAATGATTATTGACCCCGAAAGGACCCAAGTCATCGCTAAACTTCCCCCGCCCACCTCCAAGAAATCCATGCAGTCCTTCCTAGGCCAGATCAATTTCATAAGAAGATTCGTCCCCAGTTTCTCCGAAATGGTCAGACCTCTCCAGAACCTGATTAAGAAGGACACCCAATATCACTGGGGACCCACTGAAAACCAAGCTTTTAACGATATAAAGAAGGCCATAATTGATGCTCCGTCTCTCATGAGCCCTGATTTCTCTCAAGACTTTACACTCTACACTTTTGCCTTTGATCGTTCCTATGTCGCGGTTCTAACTCAGAAGAATGTCGAGAACAATGAATTACCCATTGCCTTTATGAGCTCTGCTTTCAAAGGCACTGAACTTAATTACCCAGCAGTCGATCGACAAGCCTACGTTGTCTTCAAGGAAGTTAAGCATTTCCGATTTTATCTTTTGAAGTCAAGGACCAAGGTCATTGTCCCCTACCCTGCCATTAGGAACTTGTTAGTGAAAAAGGAGTTAGGAGAGAAAAGAGCCAACTGGGTCACCTCCTTACAGGAGTATGATCTAGAAATCACTCCAGCTCAGATCGCGAGAGGCCAAGGGTTGTGTAAATTGGTAGTTGATTCAGAAACTGAACAACAAGAAGTTAGTGACACGTCAGACCTAGAACAACGCGATCAGAGTATGATTTGTTGTACACAAAACCTTGTAAGTCCTTGGTATGACGATATTAGACATTATCTTCAACATGGATCAGCACCCCGTCACCTTGACCCTACCAAGAGAAGAGCTTTGAAATTAAAGTCTTCCTCCTTTCATCTAATTAATGATATACTGTTTTGTCAGAATTTTGATGGCATACTGATGCGTTGTATTGAAAAGGACGAAGCAGAGAAAGTCTTGCTTGAGTTGCATGCAGGAGAAGCTGGTGGTCACTTCGGTGGCGATACCACTGCTCATAAAGTCATAAGAGTCGGTTATTACTGGCCAACACTTTTTAGAGATATCCATGCCTTGTGTCGAAAATGTATCATTTGTTAGAAAGCGTCAGGGCGATTACAAAAACCAGCCTTCCCTTTGCAACGCGTCACAGTCGATTCTCCTTTCCAGCAATGGGGCCTTGATATCATTGGTCCTATTAATCCTCCATCCTCACAACAGCAAAAGTATATTGTGACAGCCACTGATTACTTTACTCAATGGTCTGAAGCCGTCGCGCTAAGAACTGTTAACACAAGTCAGGTGATCGCTTTTCTTAACTCGTATATCATTACCCGTTTTGGCATCCCTGATTGTCTAGTCTTTGATAACGCTTCATACTTTTCCTCTCTTGAGATGAGTGAGTTTTCCTTAGAAAAAGGAATAAAGCTTAAGTATTCCGCGAGTTACTACCCCCAGGGTAACGGCTTAGCAGAATCAACAAACAAGAACTTGATCAAAATTATCAAGAGAACCGTGGCTGAAAATCACAAGAGCTGGCACAACGCACTGCTGAATGCACTATGGGCTGATAGGGTAACACCCAAAGCTGCTATAGGTAATTCCCCCTTTTTTCTCGTTTATGGCAGAGAAGCCATTTTGCCACCTCATGTTCTTCTTCCTTCACTCCAATTGTCACAAAAAGTTCAAGAAGAAGAATGTCCCCCTTTAGAAAGTCGTATTAACGCTTTGATGAAGTTAGAAGAAGTAAGAACCCAAGCCAAGCGTAAACTAGATCAGAATCAACAACTGATTAAAAGTTGGTTTGATTCTAATTCTGCTTCTGATAGAAATTTTGAAGTTGGTGATCTCGTCTTAAAGTGGGACAAACCACACGAAGGGAGGGGTGAACACACTAAATTTCAAAATTTGTGGCTTGGGCCATTTTTGATTGTTGAAAAGTTGGGTCCTAGTTCCTTTCATTTGCAGAATCTTGAAGGGAAGCTTGACACCTACCCAGTGAATGGCCAAGCCCTGAAAAGATACTTTGCTTGATTTTTATCCTTGTATATTATGTAAATATTTCCTTTTGTTTTTATTTTTTGTTTTTGATTTTGATTTGATTGATCAGTTTGGTGTGTTTTTGTGTGTTTTGAAACATATGCATGCTTGTACACTGAGCCATTCAGACATAGACCATAGGAAAAATTCTTCGCTGAAATAACTTCTGAAAGATTGTACGAACATCAGTGATATATATTTCTGAAAATGATACTGGAAAATGTTGTTTGAAAGAAGTTTACTATTTCAATCTCTAAGTGAAGTTTGTGATGATCATCTTTATCTTTTTACGCTGTCCCTTTTCCATAAAGGAATGACTCAAAAAAGGATGTCTCCCTATCAAAGTAAGTTGTTTTAGAAATAAAACATTTCTGGAGCTGAATAAAGGACGGTATTTAAAAAATTCTGATGAGGTCTGAAAAAATATGAGAAAATATCAAGATTTTTTAGCGTCACCCCGCTCAGCTATCTATAAAACAGAAACAAAATAAAAATATTAATAAGAGATGTGGGAAGTGTTTGTAAACCCGCCGGGATACTGAACAGGTCCGCTGGCAGCGGGTAAATGCAAGCATGGCACCAAGACAACTTCGTCGGGGTACTGAACAGGCCTGTTGGTAGCAAAGCAATGTCGGGTAAATGAAAATTTGTAAAATTATAAGAAACCTCTTTGAAAAGTCCTTTATTCTAATCTAGAACTTCTTGATAGGATAAAGACGTCCGAGTGGGTTAAATGGCAACCCTGTCGAGGCTATGGACGCCTGCTGGCAGTAGTGTCTATGCCAATAGTATTGAAGGTTTTATCATAAAAATCATGACTTGCTGATCTTTAAGACTGTTATTGGTTTGCATCTTTTAAAACATCGCTGAAAAAGATAGTTGATGATGATGTTAGTACGATTTTTTGGTTGTTGTTTTAAGTCGATTTTTTCTTTGCTGTCCTGATCTGAATTCAATTCTTTTGACAGAGATAATTGCTTCTTCTAGCATGTCGCCATTGTTGGCAGCCAATTCATTTTTTTAATTGCTCTTAAAAAAGATGCCTACACCTCTTGTCTTCTAAGCGACAAATCATCGTCGCATTGTGCAACTAGACATTTGTTTCATTTGTGCGACAATTGCAATTTGGTTTCGATTCAGTTTTCACAACTAAAAGTGTGAAAACACCTCTTTCGTTGTTTTGACTGTCGTCGTCTCTTATTTTTCTGAAAGACACTTGACCATTGGTTTATCACATGATTGCAAAAGATTCTTTCAAAATTATGTCCTTTGGCCTACTCTTACCTTGATTGCGCATTTGGATCTATTTGATTACTAAGCCATTGAGCATGAAGATTTACTGGTTACATTTGGTCCCATAAAGGTCATGATTGATTTTGGTCTTATATGCTTTGATCCTTATTACTATGAGCTCTCGACTTATTGATTATATGAGATTTTTGGTTGCAATGTTCTAAAAACTTTGAAATATAAACATTTGAATGTGCAACGAATGCATTGGTAATATTATAAGTTTGATTTGAGGAGAAATGGCAATGGTTTGAGTTTTACAAAGGCGCATTGATTAATCTTTTGGATTTCGATTTTATAGTTTGAATCGTTGCTTGGTGCATTGTTATGTGAGTTTGATTTTACATTGAACGATCATAGTTTTGAACTATACATTGGCACGATTGGATTAACATTGGTCTAAGTGTTTGTTAATATGATTGATACGATGGATCGTTGGTTAATGTTGGATTGAACTATACACTTGGCGCACGATTATAACATATGGTGTTGATTCTACAGTTTTTGGATGGCACGTTGATATGGTTGTACACCTATTTGGTTGGCCGATACATATGGTTTAAACGATTATGATTATGGATGGAACAACACTGTACTCAGTTATTAATACACATGCATGGCAGTGGTAATCCCATCACCTTTGCACACATGCAATTAATCCTTGCCTCTTTGAGCGCTGAACCTGTTAAGCCCTATCGTTTTTCGACCCTATGCATTGTTTTGTTCGGTTCAAACCCTACCATGCACAGAAGCCATGGATCATGTCGTAAGGGCCAATCCCAACAGATGCCAAGCACTGCTAATGTTTGATGGCGCTTATAGCGACCTGGAAAAATTCGGATGGCTCTCGTTCATAAGGAAATTTGATGGGTACAGTCCTATCGTGGCTTGGCAATTTGCATTATCATTTGATGGCTGCCGAGCCAAAGTTGGAGATGTGCAAATCGAAATCAATGAATAGTTTCTTAGCTCGGCAACCAGCCTTCCTGTTATGGAACAAAAGTGGTCCAAAAGTTGTAAGGTGGATAATGTCCCGTGGACATTGTTATTCCAGTCTCGAACGGTGAACTCCTGCGACAAAGGCTTACCTGCAAAAATGTTAAAACCACGCTGGTATGATCTCCTAATGATAATCAAGCAATTCATTACTTGTGAGGGCAGGTACGGGTTTGTTTTCTTGTTTCACCTTCGTCTATTGATGGTTTTTATGGGTTTTGAACTTAGTATGCCCCACTACCTGCATAGAAGTTTGTTCAAAATGGATAAAAGGTACAAGCGTAGCCAAGCTGATACCAGCCTCTTCCATTTGGGGTTGATTCAAATGATTGTGGTTTATGAGTTGAGGTTACGTCGTGATTTTTGGGATGATTTTCTCAGTCATAATGGCTTTGAAGAATCAAACCCTTCGCAGGTCGATAAACCTATGGTGGCCAAAACCCAGCCTATTCCCCCTGTGCCTTACAGCATTTTACTACCCAAACCTAAACCCGACCCACCTACAAATTTGCCTATGGCTGTGACTAAACAGGTTGAAATTGCTAAACCCGCAACCAAAAAACCTAAAGCTAAAACTAATGCTAAAGGAAAGAAGAACTCTCGCTTAATTTCTCGCATGGCGAGAAATAGACCTAAACCCCTTGCCAACTCTAAGCCTATCGTGGTCAGTGAAGACTCTGATTCAGAGGTTGAACATTTTCTTGCCGATCAGTATCCTTACTCGGAAGGCTTGTGTGACAAGCCTGCATATGACTTTGTCAAGAATTTACCACCTTGTCTGCGGAATGATCCTAAGTTCCGTGGCATTGAACTACCTCGTAGAACCCTCGGTGAATCATCAAAACCCCCTTCTGCTCAACCTGCTGTTCCAACTTGCGATCAGTGTGGGTTATGGTTGGAGAGATACTACTTGGATGTACCGATGTTTCAATCCAGAATCCATGATTTGGAAAACCAAGTGGCAAAGCTCACTGGTCGTAACGCGAAGGTGGAACCCTCTGACAAGAAGCAACGAACCACTGGTTCAATACTATTCAAGAATGTCGAGTCAGCCACGACAATTGTCAATTCGAAATTGGCATAGCCTTAGCAATCTCTCTAGTATAACTTTCACCCATTTATATGGCACGTTCATGAACTCTGTGTACATTGTTGACCTGCTCTGTCATGCATTTGTTGTATATAAGTTTTGTTAATAAATTTTTGTATTGGTTTTGATTAGATTTAATTTGATTTATGATGATTGGATTTGATTTGAATACTCTGCTATTGATATCTTTTCTAAACACAGGTTATTATGGTATCCCAATTTTGGGACACAGTCAATATCTTTTTCGATTTGGTTATATCGTGTGCGATATACTGGGCAAATTGGTTAGCTTTTGTGACTGTTCGAATTAATTCGAATATCATTTTTGTTACATAATCAAATTACGAATAGATTTGAATAATGGTTATTATACCCAACCGACTCAATTTGGACTGGATTCGATTGTAACAAATATGTCGTTTGAATTCGATTTGAGGAATGAATTGATCGTATCCCAGTCTTATGATTTGCGTCTATAATTAAAATCAGCCTTATTCATTTCAGTTATTTGCCCGATTTATATTGTGGATTTTGTTGACCCTATCAAGACCCTGTATGTTGACTGTGTGGTGATCAATAACGAAATGCATTTGATTGTTTTTCATTCAGTCTGATTCCATTCTAAACGATTTACCTATCTTTGCGTTTAATTGAACGATATCGATTTATTGTTATGACTATAATGAGTCAACGATGGTTATGATCATTATTTTTGTCATGTCTGTTCACCATGCGATACTCAGCAACTTCATTCTACAACAAATTTTAATGGATATGTTCTGTTTTTTATTATAATTGCAACAACCTGTCTATTTTGACAATTGAAGTAAACGATATGAATTTCACATAGCTGTAACCGATCGATTGTGATAAGGATCAATTATTTTCATATCTATTTTGGATTACATCATACGATTCGCTTGTAATTGCATCTGGATATGAAACAATATGATTATTATTTGCCCCGATTTTATGACAACTAAAAACAGAGCATTCTTTACTGTGTTCCGATTGCAATTATTTTGATATGATTTGATTTGGATGATAATTTCACTTGAATTATTATTAATTCGTTTTGAGGATTATTAAAAGATTATTTCGATTTTGTTGAGATCTGATCCTGTTTGCTATTTTGACTAGCTACAGAATTAGATGATTCTGTAGCTAAGTCTGTAAAGTTAATTTTTTATTGTTTTCTTAATAAAATATCCTTCTAATTTGATTTTTGTGTTCTATTGCAGGCAAATTCGAATTGGCAATAGATATGTTGAGCAGTTAGGGGATGATCTACATATTCTACTTGCATTTTATTTCCTTAGTTTAGTTGATTTTGGGATTATTCCCAGATTATGTAAACTTATTTGATATTATCCACAAGGATGTTTTACCTTGTGAGAAACCTATATAAACCTATGGTTTTTGTAATAATGTTCATCCTCAGTTGTGGGAGAACAAGGATATGGAATTCTGACACAGACTGGAGCAGAATGTGTGTTTTCTCATAGCTTTTGCTTTTCAATATATCAACACTTTGTTTCAAGTTTTGTATACCATTTTGTTTATGGTTTAGTATTACTTTTTCTATCTAAATCAAATGCAAATGATATAATTTTATTACTGTTATCCATATCTTGTTTCTTCTAAATTGATAAAAGACATAACAGTTGTTGATTCATTTTGTGAATGATAGCTTTGTCTTCTTCATAGATTGAATTATTATATATAAGTTTTCTGCATAATAGGTTTCCCTTATTGCGGGAGTTTATAATCAAAAAATTGTTATGATTTTCTTTTATGTCTTGTTTGTCCTGTAAAATACTTCAAGAAGCAGCATAGCTGATCATTTACGAGAAGCTTAAGGACTAAACGGTGTGAATTTCTTCCGCCGACCAACTTAGAAGCAATCATACATAGGGCAGACTTGGAGCGTTTCCAGGTCAATTTACTGTTTTCATTAAGTAGTTAATATAGATGATAGTTTAATTAGATTTATATTACATTGTTTAATTTTAGTAAAATATATTAGATTGTTTAATTTCAGTGATGTTCATTTCCTTTTCATAAACATAAAAATCAGAAAAGAGATTCTTGGCTGTCTTAAGGCAGCGAACACATGAGTTTTGCAGGTTTTAATTAAATCTGTAGGTTGTTCATAGTGTATATTTATGAATAAGAAATATTGTAGCTGATAATTAGATAGTTGATTTGAGTTATTACAATAGTAATTAGTGAATTGTATAGAATAATTAGTATTTATTATATCATTTCCTTTTCTTTGTTTTATTAGTTTCTAGTTTCCTTTATTTTTATTAGTTTCTTGTATTCAATTATAGTTTAGTTTTTTTATTAGTTTAGTTAGATTACTTAGCTTAGATCAATTCTCTCTTTGGTTTTCTTAGGAGACCTTAGAGCGGCCAACGGAGCCGTTAAACTCGTCAGGGTGGTCCATTCCAAAGGGCTTGGGTTATTTAGACAACCCCGGACTGGTTCCACTCTCCCAGTTGACGGACGGTCAATTTCGCCTGTCAACAGAGCTCTGACTCCTTCCCTGTGCGCTAAGGCTTAAGTCCTGTGCAACTTTTCCAAGATCTGATGGATGTCGAGAATTTCTCTAATATCCCTTGCGAATCCTAACCGTCGTCTCCTCCTTTTCAAGGATTTCTCCCGAATGGTCAAGTGTTCACTTGCCGAACGTTACCCTTCCGAGCCTTTCACTTGAAGCTCGTTCTCGAGCCGTCGATGCAAAACTTCCGATGCTTTACCCTGACACCACCACAAAGGTGCTATGCCTCCTGAGATTTTCGTCACCCTGCTTCTTCAGAGGAACCTATGTGTACCCCTCGCGCTTGATATTCAAACACTTCAAGTGTCAAATACTTCAGACTCTGTGCAACTCTTGCAGCAACAGTCTTTGATTCTTCTTTTTTCTTAGGTTAACAACTGATAATTCTTCCTTCAACCTACACCTTCTTTGCATGGCTTCGACAACCCAAATCAACTTTTGGGCGATTGAGAACAAAAGTTCAACTCCTGGGCCTCATCAACGCACTCCCTGTGGATGAATTCAACTGCACTCTTTGCAGGAATCTCCTGGCTCAGATTGAGAAACAATTGAAGCTCATTCCTCTCCTCTCAGACTTCAGTTAAACCCTGAAATCACATGCACAACATATTCAAAGCAAATGCATAACCAGAAAACAAAACATTCATGAGCATATAAACAATCTACACGGAGAAACAACACCAACCATGAACTTGAATCAAAACTCCATTCTATTAATTCAACATCTATACATGGGTCTTCTTCACAGATTTCTCTACATGCTCTTCTCTTCTGAATGATGGCTAATGTTACAATGATACAACAAGGGTGTCTATATCTGTTTTCCCTCTCAAACTCTAAAACTGTCTAATCTGGACTTAAACATCTATCTACCTGCATTAAATCTATTCAATGCCTCCTATCTATTTCAGACAAGAGTGTATGGCTCGAGGTATGATACAACATACAAAAGGAACTCCTTCATAAAGGATCATTAAAGACTTGGCACTTCATTCCCAAAGAACTTTTCAAAATTTGGGTTTGTTTATTCCAGTTGAACTTTTGCTTGATGTGTTGGCTCGCTTGCTGAGTTGGCGATGCTCCTGCATCAAGGGAGTACATGAAAAAGGCCCTATGAATAACAACCAATAAGGAAAATTGCTGACAAAGGAAAGGAAACCACAAATAAGGATAATGGCATCCAAAAAACTACATAAATCCTAATGTGTGAATAGATTTCTTGCCATCAAACACAAGGGAAACCACCCAGTCAGTGACCAATGATCAAATTTCAACTGTTGAGTTCAAGGTTACCTACCAATGAGGAAAGTAGAACCAGGGCGCATGATAGGACTACAACTCCATGTGATTATGAGACACATTGAGGGTATGGTGGACATGCAAAGATAAGAGTTCATAGGAATGGACGACATAGGTTGATAGACATCCTTTGAACAAGAGCATGAGACATATGGAAGACTCTGGCAACATAGACTCAATGATGAGACTTTGAGATGTAGGAGGCATCAATCAAAATATCCATAGGGACTGGAAGAGTAACCAGTCGGGGGAGTAAACTCTCTGTAACAAGATCAACTTCCTAAGGTCATCCTAAACCCAAAATTTTGATGACAAGTGGACTCAAAATGTTTGTGCTATGTTCAAAGGAGACACGACTATTCCCAATATAAGATAATATTATTTTCCCGCCCGTCTTTTTTTTGTTATTTCATAGTCAAATGAATCCTATGATACAGAGGAGGAAATGAGTGTCCCAAGTAAGAAAAACTAGTTCCAGTAGTGGAACATGCCTATGCTCAATGCAAGGAGATGCATGAGGGGTATGGACACTCGGGGAAATGTTTAATATTGGGTATATTGCATCAATATGAAAAGGATATAAACAATTATATGCTTGGCTGATGATGCAAACTACTGAGGTGAAAGGATTATAATGAAAAAGTGAGAACCAATAATAGGCTCAATACTGCAAGTAAGGGCATGAGATGAAATTACAACTTAATGCCAAAAAATGTTGTTTTTCGTAATCGTATCCTACTTGGTTTGAAAAGGGGATAAAATTTCACCAAATAGATGTCCTTTCAAATCCAATTTACAAGTGCGAAAGAGACAAGTTCACTCGACAAGATTTTCTCTTTTTGAAACAATTCAAAAAAGAGCTTAAATCAAACTTGGTTGGGAGTCCTCTAGGTATCGGTCAGCATGTTTATGCGTAAGAAGTGAATTTCAAACATAAATTCATGTATTATATATAAGGGACTCACGGCCCTACAGAAAAAATCTATGCACGGGCACCAAATAAAGCAGGGAATCTAACTAGGATACCCATGTTTGGTAAGTCTCTATCATTCGATAACAACATTTTTAGTTGCATATAGAAGGTTCTGTGTCACTATAAAATGGGTTCGTACCTAAGGCATATGAGTAATAGTCATAGGATGATGCAAGTGTTCATGATGGAGTGGATACCTATCCTATATGATGGGTAACGAAAAATACCTGTCCAAAGCTACGAATGAGCGATATGGTGCTAAAACCTGCAAGAATCCCTAGATAAAATTACAAAAACCATCTCCATCCACTCTCGTATTATTCCATTAGGCCAAAGTATTCTACAAAACTATACAAAGTGGGTACAAATTTGCTATAAATAGTAAAAAAAACAATTTTACGATACCATTTGTATTTTTTACACAAATACTGAATTTTTGACCAAATTGCCTTCAAGTTTCAACTGTTGATTACAAGAGCTACGAATGACTGAATTGATGACTGTATGGAGTAGGTAGTTCCTCTTACTCTCCTCTTTATTTTCAGTGGATTAAAATTTATAATTAGGGCTCATTTTTTAAGTTATTTAGGGCACAAATTAAAAACTTAGGTTTACACGGGCTACAATTTATCAGGTCACGTATACGCATACTTATATGTGACTGTATTAAAATAAATACAATGTATAAGTAGCCCTATACGTGATTGTTTTCACTACAAAATCATGTATACATCCGTGGATAAGTTTTTTTAAAGGTTGCTAACTCAAAAAATGGCTTAACGCTTGCAGGATGGTGCTACAGTGGAGAGAAAGAGAGCACGAGGAGGTGGATGTTACAGTGGAGAGAGATATGAGGGCCCAAATGGCCTTAAAAATATGTGGGCTATATAAGTTTTGGGTGCTCAAAGGTATGAGGGACCAAGTTAGATTGCTATAGTTGCTCGTGGATTACTAGGATCTGGATAGTGAGAACTTCAATCTTGATGGAAAACCATTAAGGATTGAAGTCGAGGACATTTATTTCTTGACAGGATTGTGTTGCTCATGGATTACTAGGATCTGGATAGTGAGAACTTCAATCTTGATGGAAAACCATTAAGGATTGAAGTCGAGGACATTTATTTCTTGACGGGATTGTCACATCGGGGTGAGGTGGTCAACCTCAAAGCCCAGGGAGCTGGGAGTGGTATGAAAATTGAGGAATACATTATTGATCATTGCATTGTAGGGACCAAGAAGGTGGGGAGCTAACTCCCCGTTATAGAGATAAACAATCTAAGCCTCAATATTGTTGTCCTCATTTTGACACGGATCACAATATCTACCTGTTTGCACCAGACATCGAGGCCTCTTATGTTTTACTCAGTGGAGTGCTTGAGACCCATGGTGTATGACTGGTGCACCTCGATGTTGTCTAAAATGAAGAGCTAGTTGATAGAATGAAAACAGGGTAGTAAAATAAACTTCAGGTTCATTTCTATCCTTTGTATTTTTTTCTTTGAGTGGGTTCCAGACTTGGGACCTAGAGTTGAGACTATTTTGCATGGACTTTGTGATCTAGCCATGGCATGGTGGACCAAGGTAATGAGGTGGCAAGGGGGAGTTATGGTGCCAACACCCTACAATGATGAATTCTTCTTCAGGGGGAGACAAAAATTCATAGCTCTATATTACTACCCATATGGAGGGATCAACTTCAGAGGAGATCCTGACATGCCATTACCACCAGGATCTGCCTATAGAGACATATGTATGTCAAAGTTTTTTAAATATTTCAGTTTTTTTGTATTTTTGTATAAAGAGACAAAAATATTTTTGCATGATGTTGAGTACTAATTAAGAATTTATGTGACATAAATGTAGGTCCACAACAGCCAGACAGACATCCACAATATCGTCAGAGGCACCGGGGAGATGAGGTAGCAGGAGGGGTTGCCGAGAGAATTCTTCAAAACATACAGGGCAACCTTTCTCGTTTGACACAGAGGATCCCTATGGCTTAGGTGGAGGATCTTCCAGAGGCTATGCAACGACAGGTGATAGGACTACCCCGTGCTTGGGTACGACTATTTCAGTGTCTCACAAAGAACATAGTCTTCTATCATGACACTCATCTGGTGCCACAGGCATAGATGTTGTGACTTATTGTATGATTGACCCTATGTGTATATTGAGGGTGTTAGCCCCAATTTTGTACTATGATCATCATATTTTTTGAAATATATATAAAAACATGGTTCTTCAGCTTAACTTATGTTACAATGTGTACATTGATGAAAACATTTTCTTTATTCAGTTATGTGACAATTGTCAATCTAAAAAAAATTTAGCATATGCATTGGATACATAATTAGAACTTCTAGGTATGTGATGATAAGTAATAAAATCAAACTGTCGTTCCAAAATTTGTACCCGTAGGAATCGTACGAGTAGAGTTTGTTCACACACATGGTAATTGTTGCTCAACTAACATACTACTAATTGGGAGTCCAGGGGAACCTCTAAAGAGTGAATACCATGTGAAATAACATCAGGCAAAAGTTCTATAATGACACTATATTTGGCCACATTATTCATGGATGTCCCTAGGCATACGCCACCTGAAGACACCAATAGATCCTTGGGTGAGTAAACCACCCAAGAGGAGGAAGCCAAGTTTTGTGTATGAAGACTGGCCTCGTCTGCGAATCCTAAGTAGACCGAAGACTCTGTTGACATCTGCCAACCAAGGGAAAATGCGATAAGCAAGTTGAAGATAAAAATAAAGATAAAAGATATATACACTAAATTACATTAGTGTACAAAGATTTACACCCAATATTGGGGCTCAATCATAATATATTTTCAAATAGAGCCCATTCCTAGGCTAAGACAACATTTTCCCTTCGTAATCTTCTAATTTGTAGGCTCCTTTTACTAAGACACATCGCACGATATATGGACCGTGCCACATGGGTTTGATATTTCCTTCCCTGAGTGGTTCTTTGGCTTGATCATATAGAAGGACCAAGTCACCCTCAACATATTGTCAAGGATAGAAAGACTTATCATATTGGACCTTGACACGTCTTTTATTCGCTTCGATGGCCATAGAGGCACCTTGATGCTTCTCATCTAAACTCTCTAGGTGTATGAGGCTTTTTTTGATATCATAAATGTCAGGTAGGAGTGTGACTGCCAATATAAGCTAAGGGATTTCACATTTAATAGGTAATATTGACTCGACACTGTGTACTAACTGGAAAGGATAAAACCCAGTGGAAGTCTTAACCGAGGTTCGGTATGCCCAAAGTGTTGGATACCGAGCCTTTTTCATGGCCTCTACTTTTCCATTTTCTCGAGGGTAGTAAGGGGAAGAATGAACATGCTTAAACCCCAGTTTAGATGCTACTTCTTAAATCATCTCATTCTGAAAGTGACTACCATGATTAGTGAAAATATCACTCAAGATTCTGAACCTGGCTATAATTTGATTGAATACAAAGAAGGAGGTATTCTTCCTATCATATTTAGCTGTAGGCATGGCCTCAACCCACTTAGTAAATTATTTTGTGGCCACAATAACTTGATGATTCCCCCCAATCGAAGTTGGGTTGCAATCCACAAAGTCCACCCCCCAGTTTGTGAAGGGACATACGGTAATGACTGGATAGAGAGGGGATGGATGCGAGCTCATTTTTCGATTGAACACCTGGCAGGGGTGACACTTCTTAACCGCTTCAATGCAAAATTTAAATATAGATGGCCAAAAATAATCGGCTTGCAAATGTTTCTAGGTTGTCACAATCCTAGATAGGTGACCACCACAAGCCCCACAACGACAGTCGTTTAGAAAAAAATCATCTTCTTTGTGAATTAAAAAATGATGTAGGATATTGTCTACTCCTCGAAAATATAGAGTGTCATCGATGATAAGGTAGTTATTAGCTTGGTATCATATACGTCGTCAGTCATCTCGCCAGAGATGCTGAGGGAACTTCAAAGTTTGAATATAGAGAAGAATATCTCCATACTAGGGGTCTAATGATGAGACAAGGAAAGTTTTTTAATACTCAAATGAATCAACATGAATACCATCCTCATATAGATGAGGGAAGTAAGATATTAACTCTACAAAGACTAGTGGTTTCTTGTATTTCGCAGAAGCGAACTCGAGATCGAATTATTGTAGAATGGAAATCCATTTATTTTACTTTCCCCCTATGATATTCCTCGTAAGAACGTAGTGAAATGGATTGACATCTAAAACCACATTAGTCTTGCAAAACAATATATAATGTTGTAATCGTTGGAGTGTGTGAACGACAGCCAAAGCTATCTTTTCACTGTGAGAACACTTGAGTTCAAGCCGACTAATTTTCAACTAAGATAGTAAATGCTGTGCTCACGTAGCTCATTATCCTCTTGAACCAAAACCATACCAATAGTCTCTTTAGACACGACAACATAAAAGAATTAATCTCTATTGTACTCGGGAGACTTCAGTAGAGGCGTCAATACCAAGGCTTTCTTCAAAGCATCGAAGGATCCCTGGGCTTGCTCATCCCAAATAAAAGGAGTGTCCTTCTTCAAGAGATGCATGAAACCCTTAGTAATATTGGCATAGTTCACTATAAATCATCATAAAAAGTTATCTTTCCCCTGTAAACCTTGAAGTTAGTGAATAGTGCGTGGGGGAGGAAATCAAAGTATTGCCTCAACCTTTAATGGATCTACCATGATCCTAGTCTCAGAGAATAAAAATCCCAGAAGACAACCAGACCTAATGCAAAAGATGCATTTACGGGGGCTCAACCGGATGCGATAATAACGACATCTTTAGAATACTATCCCAAGGTGCTTAGAGTGATCCACTCTCTTACGAGAGTGAGTAGCAATATCGTCAAGATAGGCTTTGACTATATGCTTGATATTGTTAAATGTGAAGGTCATAGCTCGTTGGAAGGTTACTTCGACTTGTTTAAGGCCAAAAGGCATCTTCCGATATGCGAAAGTACCCCAAGGGAATATAAATGTCATCTTATGTTGGTCCTCGGGTTTAAAATGAATTTGGTTATACCCTGAAAAATTTGTCCATGAAAGAAAAATACTTTTCTTCCCACACACTCGTTGAGAATATGATCGATGAAAGGTGTCGAGAAGTTATATTTAGGACAATACTTATGCAGGTCATGAAAATCCATGCATACGTGTATGTTTCTTTTCTTTTTATTCACATGAACGAGATTCGATACCCATCTAGTCAAGGGAAACGGGTGGATAAAGACAATGTTAAGCAGTTTTTCTACCTCTGCCTTAATAACAGGGCCTTCCTGTGATTGACAACTCTAAGACATTGTCGAATAGGGTTGGCATCCGGGTAGTTTTTAATCTCATGTTCAAAACTTCGAGGGTTGATTCTTGACATCTCTTCATATTACTAAGAGAATACATCTCAGAATTCCTTGAAGAGTTTGATGTATATCAAAATTTCTTCTGCGAACAATCTGCACCAGTCTTTACATTTTCTTGCCAGTGATATGAGATATATCGATCATGAGGGTAGGGGAGATACTTTGCATGTTTCCTTTGGCATAAATGTCAGGTGTAACTAGTGGAACTACGACGTTACTGACTATCTCACTCAAACTAGATCTAAAATCATCTTGTTCAATTCTAGAAATCTCTGGGAGAAAATAAGAGCGGTGATGCATATCATCCCAAGGCCTGTCAGAACCATTCATGGCCTCAACGATATCTTAATCTGAAGGTAAATTCTCAATGAGGTAGTCACGTGAACAAGATGACAAAGTGGATCAGATGGGCTTCAGAACATGATCCTCCTCGTCCGTTTGCGAGCTAACAGGATCAGGATTGATGGAACAGTCAAGAACATATTGATACATAATCTTTGTTGTCGATAGTGGCATGGAAATTCTATAACTTAACTGACCTTCACAAGACACATTCGAGGAAGGTAGGGTCCAAGGATTGTTAAAATAGGAAGTGCGGAAAGGAACATACCTCTCTGACGAAACAGTCCTACTGGACATGGCGTATATATGATGAATCAGTGCCATGAATTAGAAGGTACCTGTAAGGGATGAACACATTCCAACACTGATATTCTCATTTAGTGGCTGATAATTTTCGATCACAAGGATCGACGGTCCAATAGATGCACTGGGGCTAATGTACACAAAGGATAACTTGTCGATCATCACGATCTTCTCATCATGAGGAAAGAAAAGATTATTGAATATGGATGATACGATTGCAGCCATAGCATAAGTCCAATTGTGTCCTAGTAACAAGCATTAATCGAGGGGCCAATAAACCACCTCGGCATCCACCTCTACCATATTCCCACCTAACTAGACTGGAAAGGCGTGAAGAATACCGTGAGGGTGGAAGGAACAACTCTCAAAATCAGTCAACATGTTCAGAGAATGAGAAAGGCTCAGAGAGACAAGGGATTTCCAATAGACTAGGGACATCACACATGTTGCAATGCCTTCATTGACAACAATATGCTTGATAATATACTTCAAGTAAGCCACGTGGATTTGGAATGCCACATGGTAAGGTAAGCGAGGCTTCACATATTTGATGTCAAACTTGATAACTTTCGAGACACAAGGATATAGAGCTCCTAATGCATAAAGAAAGGAATTACTCAGTGAAGGACACGTCTGGAGTACCTCTAGATCTGACTTCGCATAAGGGGTTTGACCCAAATCCTCAACAACAGAGTAATTCTGGGCAGCTCTAGGATTAGGGTTGTGGGTAAAGCGCTTGAGTACTCCTTTCGGAATACAAGGTAGGGGCTCTAGTTTTTCGATCTGTAAGGGCATCTCCGGAGGAGGCAGAGACTCTATATTGGGAACAATCTGTGGAGAACTATAATTGCAAGACCGAGTGGCTACATTAATCCCATATTTAACAATATTGTTATAGGATAAATCTGTAAGTGCAGACACAAACCGATCTCCCTAGATCCACCTGGATCTAGAAAAAATCAAGACAGAATAATACTCTTTCCCTATATTACAACTATTGAATGAACTAGGAGGCAGGAATCATGAACATACCTTATGATCGCTTCCTTGGGTCTTTATTGTTCCAATTTCGCTCCAATTCTCTCACGTCGTCCAGACCATAACAATGCAAACCAATCGAAGTGAAGACAACTCAATATATTCAATAGTTAATCTATGTATATGATCAAGGAGTTATACAATAAAGTAGATCCAACTTTATGGGAAAGGGACATATTACTGTATTATATTGATTGAAAGAAAAGATTACAACCTGAGCCTTGATGTTGCAAACCTCCTTTCGATGGTTTCTAGCTCTGAGACACACACTTGCTCACTTGCATGAAGAAGATCAACCACTTTTGATAACCTTGCTGGAGTTCCTTAGCTATTGTAGCATCAGTCCTTCACACAATCTTCCACTAATTCTCCAATAGATCTCTTGCTAGTTTGCTTCTAACCTTTCCAATGAACATTCCGCTCAATATATAGGAGAGAATAGATTAGTTACTTGGATAGGAATGATCCCAAGATATCAGGAAATCCAGTACTTAGATAACCATTCGAATGCCATCTCATCCTTCTAGAAGATTCCCTTCTAGAAGGTTCGATAATTCATCTTTTTCCTTTGTTAAGAAAGAATTTACACCCTAGCAGTTAGGTACTGTGTGAACTTATC
The DNA here is from genome assembly GCA_000966675.3 of Picea glauca. NCBI lineage: Eukaryota > Viridiplantae > Streptophyta > Pinopsida > Pinales > Pinaceae > Picea > Picea glauca. The sequence continues at coordinate 345,662 of JZKD02S0333852.1, forward strand.
ACACCCTGGCTTAAGGTAGCCTGCGAGAATCATACATTCTCATAGGAAAATGTATTGGTAGCCTGCGAACCTACCTTAAAAATGTGATTTCTTGAAAGAAACAAAGGTAACTTTTCTCGGGAAAGAGTTTTAATGAAGAGCCTGAGTTCACCATCATCATTACATCATCGTGATGACCAAAATTATGGATAATAGAATGCCCCCCAAAGTCTGAGATTGGAACCAGTGACAATCGATAGACTTTGTAAGCTGCATGTGTGTGTCAAGAACTAAGAGCACATCTAATCGGAAACCTGCAAACATCCAAGCATCGACAGAATATCACATATATCAATTCTGAGGTAGGCATTCCCATACTCAGATCACAGATTGATGATATAATAGACATAGGTCATGGCCACCAATCATACATTGTGGATCCATGCCATCAAAATATAACATAGCCACTTGAATACACTGTGAATGTATGTGAGAAATTTCAAAACAAGACGACATATCCACGAAACATACACAATGGATCTATGTGTCGCAAATTATACATACTCCATCACAACCTGGATTACAAAGATAATATCCAGGGTCTTCAATCTCGTTGCCCAAAGTACGAATCTAACCATGTGATTACATGTGTTGAAGTCGAACATGGTAGAAACCACTTGATTACTGGTCATTGATGTAATCGTTAACAAGTGCAATGGAAATCATCATTGATGTCAATGACTCCCAAGGTACTATAGTACAATCCATTGAATGTGAATAAATTATTTGATGTTGAACATCCGACGAAATCTTTCAATCAGGGGTCAATGATGTAAACCTACTGTCGAAAATGAGGAAACTTGCCATTGAGGCATGCAAGCTCTAAGGTACTGAATAATTTCTAAGTCTTGATTCCGGATAATGAGCTGAAGTCGAAAGAAAAAAAATCGTCATAGGAGGGCCTTGAGGTATCCCCCATCAATGACACGAAATGAGTAACAGAGTTTGAAAGCGAAACATAGCATTTTGCAAATTGGACTGGACACAGGGAAGGCCGACATGGAGAGAAAGGATAATTGCAAATGGCCGACTCAATATAGGTTTCAAATGGACTTCTCTTGAACATATGAATGACACGACCAATGATTTGGCAACATTGACTCAATTACAACACATGGAATGACCTTGTAATTAATCGGAAAAGAGACAAATGGATTTCCCAAACCGGCTTCAAATGATGAATAGGGGGTGTCATGTTCAAGAGCGACACTTACTGCCAATCAATATGAAGATGAAACATATCCCTTTCCCACATTTTCCCCCACCATTTCTGGCAAGTACCTCTTTATTTTTACGCAAGCTTGAAGAGGATCACATATGCTTGTTGATATAAGCTCATTCTTCAGACGAGTCCCTCAGAGTATTTTTAACGAACCCTAAGAAGGAGTGGTTCAGTCCCATCATGGGTCTGTCAATGTTTTTTTAACGAGTCCAGAGATAGTAAACTTGAAATTTTTTCAAGATTATAGAGTTGGGAAAAACACTTAAAAGAGAACTCTCTTAGTTCCTTTTTTGTACATTAGTCCAACGAGACCGAAAAAGGGTTAAACTATCGCTCGAAAGACGCATACTTCAAATACTTTATCGAGTGTAAAAGTAGCAAGGTCGCTCGGCAATATTTTCATGTTTAGAGAGTCTGAAAAGAGCTTAAAGAGAACTCCAGGGGGGTTCCTTTTTCGTATAATGTCGGTGAGCCCAAAAAAGTGATAAAACTATGCTCGATCACATTCTTATGTTTTTCATGAGCGCAAGAATGGACAAAAAGATGCTCGAGGTTTTATGTAAAAACCATAAAAAACTGCCAAAATCACACCATAACGAAGAAAAATGTGTCCATATCTGTTTTGTAATCATCAATGTTTCACACTTGCAAGTCATTACACTCATTTTCACATTAGTCATTAGGTTTAAATAATAGATAAACATAAAAACCCAAAATTGACATAGTAAAAAGTAATTTAAATGAGTAAATAACCAATTTTACCATATCATTTCACATTTTCACCATTGAGTTCCAAAAAACCCTCATTTTACCCTCTTAATTCGGCGTTGATTTCCGGGAGCTATGAGATATCATTTGAAGAGTTTTCAGTAGCATTTTGGTAAGTTCTTCATTCTTGATCTTTTCATGGTTTAAAATTTTGATTCCATTGGTTAAACGTTATGTTTTAAGTTATTTTTTGAACCATATATGCGTGGAGGCATTCTCGCAGGTGGCCCATATAGGACCTGCAAGAATGACTCATTCTCGCAGGTGGGCCTTGAGCCACCTGCGAGGTGTTCGCACTGTGCATAATAAGGCACCTGCGAGCAGCGCAAAACTCGAATTTTTTTTAAAAGTTTAGCCAATGAAAAAGATTTACATCATGAATAAAATCATTAACCCTCTTTGTATGTTTCTTATGCAGGTAAATAGCCACAAACCTGGTTCTTGAGTGGCAAGAACGAGAACATGAGGAGGCTAACACAAATGTCGAGAATCATACTCCCACCATAGCCGCATTGAGAGATTGTGGGATTCTAAAATACTTATGTATCCCAGGCATGAGAGCCAAAGTTAGATTACTGGAGTATCTAGTCCGTATGTGGGATCCAGACTAGCAAGTTTTCAATGTAGGAGCTCACACATTAGCCATTGACATCGAGGACATATATTTCTTGACCGGATTATCCAGGTGTGGTTCCTATGTCAGTTTGACCGGCAACAAAGGTGGCGAGTTAAAAATGAGTGAATATTGCAATCAATACTGTGTACCCGAGGCTGAAAGAAAGAAAGGGAAAGTGGTGATTTGGGGAGTAACTGAATTGACTCTCCGCACTATTCTCTTCACGATTGATCGGATGGCTGGAAGTTCTACGCCCCATATGGCATTACAGAGCTACTTCCAGTACGCCATCGAGTGTACTAAGCCCCGAGTTTTTAACTGAACTGATGCAGTGTTGCGCAGTATCAAAAGGCAACTAACCAAGTGCAGGCGGGGAGAAATGAAATAATTTGGTTATGGATCTTTGTTAGTGTCCTTCTTCCTCGAGAGGGTACCCATATTCAAACTTCAGGTTGAGTGGAACTTTCCAGGTCCTAGATATCTGAGGATGTTATGATGGTGTTAGCTCATGGCCCGACACGTGGCAGGACCAATCGTCAAATATGACGATATTTTCTTTGACTAGTTGCAAAACCAGATGCCGATGGTCGATGACTACGCGTATGTTGGGTTGGATTTCCGAGGAGATGCGGATCTAGCACTGCCTGAGGATGCTCAGTGGGGAGACCTCAGTAAGAAGTACACAAATTTTCTCTTTTAAATGTTTTTGTATTTTTATCATATTTAAATGTTTTTGTTTTATAGATTTATCCGAAGACTAACACAAAATATTTGTTGATAACACAGATGTTGGACCGTATAGACCTCCTGGCACCTCTCCTATTCAACGATGAGGAGAAGAAGCAGCAGTATTGCCATAGTATGTCGAAGATTACCAAGTAGTGGAATAGAATTTAGAGGGCCTGGCAACAGACATTCCAAGTATGACTCTGGAAGAGATTCCACGACGTGATCAACATCACACTGTAGGGGTATCAGAAGCTATGGGTCGACTGCTCCGTAGAGTTTCTAGAGCAGTTGTGTGTTACTGTGAACGTCATCTGTGACGTCACTTTGTAGAAGCTATAAGCTTCCATTTTTGATATTTTGGTCTTCGGAAAAACTTTTGTAAAAAACAAACTCTTTTGATCGTTATATATATAGATGGCTTCTACCGGTGTACTTTATTGTGTGAATTTTAATGTGTTTGATTTATAAATGGTTCAAATGTCTGTCTAATACATAATTAGCTAAAGAATCCATTAATGTATTAAGACGTCTAGGAATATGCTGATATTCAATGTGATCAAAATATCGTTCCAAGAGGTGAATCCGCAAATATACCTGTAACAGAGTAGGACTTTGAATATAATAGATATTACTTAGCTGTAGTACTACAACATGCGATTCAAGTCTCACAACCAAATGATGAATTCCAAGTGAGATAGAATCAACCAATAATTCAATAACGACGCTATACTCTGCAATGTTGTTGGTTGCACGGCCAAGACATACACCTCGTAAATATATAAGCTCATTTGTTGGGGCATAGATTGCCAACGCAGCGGAAGCAAGGTTCCGAGTACTACGGCTAGCACCATCAGTGAAGCCAATATAGGGTAGCGAAGACTCTAACATCTGGCAATCAAACACAACATCATATAAGGGCGGAGACCAGATAACGTCAACAACAAACTAAATTAACACACACAAAGTATGATACATAAAATACAAGTACTTGTGCACAAATGACTTATGCATAGTACTTCCTCAAGTATAACCCATTCCTGGGTTCACTCAAAGGTATACCATCGTAATAAACTAGCTCATACGCTCTTTTTTCCAAAACCCTACGAACAATATAAGGACCACGCCACATTGGTTCGAATTTCCCAGCTCCTAAGACATCTTTATCCTGTTCATAAAGAAGAACAAGATCACCTTCAGAGAAAACGCGAGGTTTGAAATGCTTGTCATACTGTGCCTTGACACGTTTCTTTTGGGCTTCTATTACTAGAGTGGCGTCACATTGAGTCTCGTCTAATCACATCAAATACAATAGACGCTCTTCTTCAGCAGAAGTATTGGGTAAAAGTTCGATAGCTACCTTCAGAGAGGGTATCTCACATTCTATAGGAAGAATGGGTTCCATGCCATAGACTAATCGAAAAGGCGTAAATGCCGTAGCGGATTTGATAGATGTCTGATATGCCCATAATGCCAAAAATAGCATCATGCGCCAGCTTGTTTTATGAATTCCTATCATTCGTCGAAGCATAGTTATAAAAACTTTGTTGATTTCTTCGACCTGGCCATTAGCTTGTGGATAATAGGGTGTTGAGTTATCATGATGAAGACCCAACTTTTCCGTAAGTTCAGACATCATAAAATTCCTAAAATGACTACCGTGATCAGTAATGATAGCTTGAGGAACACCAAAATGAGCTATGACATGGTTGAAAAGAAACAACGATGCAGACTTTCCATTATTATCGAATGTCGGCATCGCCTCGGCCCATTTTGTAAAATAATCAACAGCTACAATGATGTAACCATGCCCCCTGGCCGAGTGAGGGTGACATGTCATGAAATCAATGCCCCATTTCACAAAATGACCTACTTAGCCTACAGGATGAAGAGGATCAGGATGCGATCGAATTTTCTGATTGTAGGTCTGGTAGGCATGGCACTTCTAAACAGCAGTGATGCAATCATTGAAGAAGGAAGGCCAAAAATATCCCATGCGCAAGATCTTCTGGGCAGTAGCATACCCAGACATATGACCACCACATGCTCCAGAATGACAGTCATTCAGAGCTTTCTCAGCTTCGTCAAAAGTCAAACAACGGCAAAAAACAAAGTCAATCCCTCGACGGTAAAGAGTATCTCCAAGGATAATGTACTGACGAGCTTGATAAGGGACACGACGTCGTTCAGTACTAGACAAAGTAGGCCGAAAATTTTGGGTTTGGAGATATATAAAGATATATCCATACCAAATATCGTCAGTGTTGATAAGGAAAAGTGATTCATCAAGTAATGAATCCACTGCTACATTTTCCGTGGCAGAGTGGGGAAAATCACAGATTAACTCAGCAAAAACTAAGGATTTCTTAGACGTGGCACGATCAAATTCCAAGTCGAACTCCTGGAGTATAACAATCCATTTGGAGTACTTTCCCCCTAGCAATTGACGTGTCAAAATATGTTGCATAGGGTTGCAATGAGAAATCACTGTAGTTTTCCTTGAGAGAATATAATGGTGAAAACGTTGAACAGCTTGAACAACAGCCAAAGCCAGTTTTTCAACATGTTGATACTTGATTTCAGTTGATGTGAGACTTCAACTCAAGTAATAAACAACATGTTCATCATGTGCATCATCCTCTTGAACAAGAACCATGCCGATGGTATACTCCGAGGCAACAAGATAAAGAAAGTAATCACGACTATAATCAAGAGGGAATAGAAGTGGAGCTTTCGTGAGGGATAGTTTCAAAGCCTCAAAAGCATTGTTGGCAACAGTATCCCAGACAAACTCTGAACCTTTCTTTAGTAACCATGTAAAACCACGAGTAATCTCGGTGTAATTAGGGATGAAATGACGAAGAAAGTTTGCTTTCCCCTGCAAACTTTGTAACTGACGCAGTGTAGAAGGAGGAGGGAGATTTAGAATCGCCTTAACCTTAAGAGGATCTACCTGGATCTCTTGACGTGAAACAATGAAACCTAGAAGGCAGCCAGATTCTACGCAAAAAATGCATTTATGAGGATTTAAACGAATGCGATAGAACTGACAACGAATGAAAATTTCTTAGAGATGAGTGGGGTGATCGACTCGGCGTAAAGAATGAGCAGATAAATCGTCCAAATATGGTTGAACGATATGCTTTATATCATGAAACACATAAGACATAGCACGTTGAAATGTCGCACCCGCATTCTTAAGACTGAAAGGAAGTTTTCTATAGGCAAAAGTACCCCAAGGACAAATGAAAGCAGTTTTATGTTGGTCCTCGAGAGCGATGTTAATTTTACTATAGCTGGAGAAACCATCCATGAGAGAGAAGATTTCACTTCTGGCATAGTCATCGACAATTTGGTTGACAAAAGGGGTTGGAAAGTTTTCTTTTGGACATGCTTTGCTAATATCCCTATAATCAACACATACACGAATACTACCACCTTTCTTATCAATCAATACAGGGTTGGAAACCCATTCTGTCAGAGCCACGGGATAAATAAAACCAGCTTTGAGATGTTTTTCAACTTCGATTTTGATAGCTGCCTCTTTACGTGGATGGACCGGACGAAGGCGCTGCCAGACTAGATTAGCTCCGGGGTATGTCTTTATCTCATGTACGACAATAGCAGGGTCGATACCAGGCATCTCTTCGTAACTCCAAGAGAATATGTCATGAAATTCTTTAAACAGAGATGTATAAGTGACGATTTCATCTGGAGAACACGAAGCTCCAATGTGAACATTTTCAACTATCCCAGTTTTAACTGATATGTCAATTGAAATCGTGGGAGAAATATTACTGAGGTTCCCTTAAGCAAACACATCATGTGTAGATCCGGGAACAGTCGATAGGACAACAACGGTTAATGGAGTCGAAATCCGTTGATATTTCTAGAGAGTGTGTTTTTCCAGAAACAGTATGGAATGATGATGCCCATCATCCCAAGGGGTGTCCTCCATGACGGACATGATCATCTCGTCAGTGGGAAAGATGACATGGAAAGGATCAGGAGACAACTCATCAAGAGAAGGTGTAGAAGGTTTTGTCGATTAAATGGCGTGATAAGCAGACTCAACCGGACTTAACGACATAACGTCGCCGAAACGAGAATGATCTCCAGGGTCAGGGACAATCCAAGGGTCGTGTGACGAAGGAAGTTCATGAGGCACGGTGGAGATCATATTGATAAAAGTAACTAACGGGCATGGAATATCAGGTGGTGGTGGAATGGGGAAAGTACCCATTAACGAAGAGTCTTTTAAAAGACCTACACCGACATTCGCATAACCCGATGGGGTTTTAGATATAAACGACACGTTTCCAGTACGAGTATCAGAATTAAAGAAGGCAAGTTGATCAACTGTAACAACTTTCCCCTGATGAGGAAACCGTACAACATGGAAAAGTGTTGACACAACTGCACGCATGGAATCTATCCAACTACGACCAAGTAGAAGATTATAATCCAGGGGATCATAGAATACTTCCACTTCAACTTGGACTGTCTTACCTTCTAAAGTAACAGGCAACGACGGAAGAACACCGTAAGGATTAAAACCAAATCCATTGAAGGCTTTCAAAGTTTTTTGTGATTCATTTAAAGGAGGAGAGCCAATGGCTTTCCAACAAGCAAAAGACATTACACAGGTAGAGGCACCCTCATCAATAACAGTTCGACAAATTTTCTTGTCGGCGACAACAACTTGTATTTGAAATGCAAGCTGAGGGGGTAACCTTGGAATATGGTCTTCCAAGTCAAAGACTATTAAATTCATATCTGTGGAATCAATTCCACCTATAGCTTTCAACAGAGCCCTTTGTTGTGCAGGACAAGACTGAAGGACTTCAAGGGTAGACATCGTTGAAGGTGCTTGGGCCAGATCTTCGACAATGCTATAGTTTTGGGACGCACGAGCATGAGGATTGAAGGCCGATTTCTTAACGACACCTTTCGGGGTGGTCATAGAATTGTATCAAGGCTCGGTCGTTCGATATGAAGAGGACCGTTCGTAGGTGGAGTCGATGGAGAGGGTTGTACCAAAGTAGGAGGTATATCGTCAACCTTCTCCTTAGACGGAGAATAATGTTTGGCTCTAGTTGTGAGTGCAACGTTGTCTTTCATAGAATCACCGATACACATCAAAACATAGGATGTCATAGAAGTATATGGTTGGTCATGAATGACCAATGAAGCCTATTGTTGAGACGGGAAGGGTTGGGACAAGACTGTCGGCATAGATGGTTTCGGCCTTCCTTGAAGGAATTTAGTAACCTCGGCATGTCGTGGACAATCCTTCATGTAGTGATCATCACCACAGATAAGGCAAGGGTAACGTGGTTTGCTCTTATCTCGATCTTCAACAAGGGTATTTTTAGGCTGCTCTGTCTGATTATTATTTTTTCTCTCCTTATTCTTGCCTCTCCCTTTCTTGGATTTATTTTTATCGGTCGGGGTAGATTGAACAGCGTTCACTTCAGAATTTTTACCTGCGGGAGGAGCAGGAGACGGAGCATTTTGAACATTAGAAGATGTAGATTTAGGGGTTGTACTTGAAACATAATGTGAGTGGGTATGAGTAGTACCAATCACACCATCAGCTGCATGCGAGGCAGCTAGAGTAGTTGAAGTGCTGGAAGTACCAGGATGAGGTAATTCAGGTAGTAAATTGTAAAGTGTTCCCGTTTGTGAATAAACGAGATCAAGATATTGAGCACGACTAATAGCCTTCTCCTCTGTAACAAAACCGCCCATAGCAATGTCTTTACCAATTTCATTCACGAAGGATTTCGTAAACCATTTGGCCAGTAACTGATTAGGGAGTTCAAGTTTAATGAGACGTCGCCTCCTTCGCCACTCACGAATATGATCCGATATATGAGTGCCTTTAGTGTGTTTGAAGGAAGTCAAAATCTCAGTCCTAGTATCATAACGGATTGGTAACTGGTAATTTGTAAGAAAATCCATAGCTAGGGTGTTGAAATCAAAAAAGAAACCTCGTGGCAATTCAACATACCACTTCACAGCAGCACCAGTAAGGGTTCGTTGAAAAAGACGTAGATGAACAGAGTCATCCATCAATGAGTTGGACGAACACCATAAGTGAAAAGTCATAACATGATTATTTGGGTCCTCTCCCACCTTGCCATCGAATTTGGGAATGTCTAATGGCAGCTTGGCTAGAATAGCAGACCATTGGAGAGAGTGACGAATGGGATCATTTAGAATCCTGGACAAATCTGGAAAATCCAAAGTAGGAAGAAAAGGAAACTGCTGATTCACTTGTGGGTACTGGTGACTCTAGGGTGGAAGCCCGGTCGACAAACTAGTAGGACTGTATGCAGTCTGCCCATAGAGGGAAGACCCTGGCTGATTCGATGGTGGCTGGATAGGATAGTAGCCCCAAGGATTGTGACCTTGGTTTTGAGTAGGGACCTGAGGTTGAGTAGTTTGACCCGAACCCCAAATAGGGTTAGTTATACTTGGATATTGTTGGCCTACAGTAGGGACAGTTTGCTGCCCCCCAGCATTTTGAGGAAATTTTTGTAGAAGGTGATTCCAATACTGGGCCAAGTCAGGAATTATGTTTTGTCCAAAAGGTGAGGTCAGCCCCCCTATCGTAGGTATAGTTCCAAACGAAAGTTGTGTGCCAACCGTAGGTTGTGTAGTAACTGTGTTGTGTCTGGGAAAAGGAAATGGAACCGTACCACCCTGTCCACCAAAAGGAATATGCAAGTTTGTTGCAACTGTCGGTAAAGTGACACTAGGATTAGGATTACCAGAAGGAAACTGAGGGAGTGTTGGGATAAAACCGGGAATAGGATGCCCAGGAAAAGGAGGACCACCTGGAGAACCGACTGGGGTTTGCGGAGGTGTTGGATTGGAAGCATTCAACAAAGCATTCAATGCATGGTAACCAGGGGGTAAAGTCGGGTTGACCTCAGGCATTCGCTGGGTATTGATAGGAGCAAGAGTAGCTGCAATAATTTCGGTTTGGAAACTCATAGTATTTGCGAGATGGGCCATCTCGTGAGGGAGAACAAAGTGATAAGTGGTAGTCTCTGGTGTAGTTTCTATCTCAGAAAATACCGGAGGGTTGATTTTCTAGACTGTAGGTGAATCAGTACCAAAAAGGACTCACCAGAAATCACCTGAACAAAAAGGATCTTGGCCTACTGCACCATGGGAAGGCCCGACGGTTGATTCAGAAGATGTAACAACGACTTCTTCAGAAGAATTTAATCGCACAAAAGGTTGTTCACCATGACAAATACGATAGTCTTCTCTAGTATTAGTGATTCGAAAAGGTTCTAGATAGTCAGTTGATTCTACTTGTAGTGTGGTGACAACTGGGATGTCACTTGTTTCCACGTGCGGTGGAGTAACATCTGGGACTTCACTCTGAGGAGGAGATCCCTCAGGTGTACTGGTAGGCAAGGGTTGAGAATGGTCCGGATGTTCTGGAGATAAACCTTGCATCCTATGTGAACGTCTCAGGGGATAAATTGTAAATGAGTGACAAGCTCCGTGAAGAAATTCCTATGGTCAACTTCGAGAAACAAACAACACGTGCTAGTAAACAAAATCTAGGAAGCAATCACCAAGCAAACAATACCTTCTAATTTCGAAGCCACTAGTTGGTGATGAAATCCAATGTTGCAACAACGAGACGAGAAGGGGTAGGGCTAAGGTGGAAAAGTTACGCGGATGACTTGCTTAACGGACTTACACCCTGGTGCAAGCTCCCACACATAATCATGGGTATACCCTCCAAGGAGCCCGAGTGAGCTTGGCCAACATCAATTCCAGGTACCGTGAAGACTTTCCCCTCCATAGTCACCTTGGGTAAGAACCTAGAGAGATAAGCCACTAAGGTCACCACAAACAACAGTAAATCTTGGGGGAACAGTCGTCAGTCTGATCCACACACAAGGGCAGGGTATCTAGCCTGAAATCAACTCAAAAGGATTCCACTCATCATTGTGGGTATACCTCTGAGTGACCCCCGTAATACGTGCAATCTCCACACTGATGTCAACAAAGCAGGGTGAGTAACTCTGCCAACACCAATGCGACCTAATGCTTGACCCTTGTGTTAGAAGGGCTTCCCAGGACAATATGTTGCAAATGGAATTTAACA
>JZKD02S0333852.1:357219-386117 GCA_000966675.3 Picea glauca
TTTACTCAAAGGTAACGGAAGTGAAACTCATGTTGTATGACTCTGACCCAAATAATGCAAGGATGATAATGAAATATAACACTTTTCATTCCATGAATCCTATTTATGGGAGAGAAAAATTTTCCAAATCAACCCTATACTACAAAGCAATGCACAATTTCCTTTCAGAAGTCAATGCAAACAATCATTTATCAAATGACAATCTCTATGTGTCTTTTTCAAATACTTCAACAAACTCTAAAATTTGATTTTTCAATGTTTTCTAAAGGACAAAAAAAACAATGTTTTTGAAAGAAAAGATTATTGTTCACTTTCCAAAAAGAATTCTAACTATATCAATGAGAAAGCATAAAATCAAATCATAAAGAATCAAGCAATAACAACCCAATCAACTCTTTCAATGAAAGAAAAAACAAAGAGCAAACCAATGAGTCTTCTCAATGCAAACGAAAATGTTCTTTCAATCCAACAAGAAAATGAGAAACACCAAGCACTTAACTCTCAACCAATCACTGGTTCTCAGCCAATCAGACACACTTAACTCTAGAAGTCAGAGAGAATGAATTTGCCAATAAGAGCTCAGAAATGAAAGTCAAGCTACAAAGGACAAGGGAAACCTCTAAACCCTAAAACTATTCAAGCATGCAAACTAAAGCAAGAGCTATATCAATAAATGATCCAATAAACCCATAAGAGGTAAATCAACTAATCTAAGCAGTTGGAAAAACCAAAACTCAATTTCAAAATTTTCAAAAATCTTGCTCGTAGGCAAGTAGTGTTACACAGTGCGAGAATCTATGATTCTCGCAGGCAACCTTTTAGCAAGGTGCGAGGTTCTTGCACTGGACCCTATGTGCAGGGTGTGAACCTGACCAGTTCTCGCAGGCTGCAATTAAACGCAGTGCGAGAATCACTGAACATGACAATTTTTTTGAAAAATAGAGTAAAATTCAAATAGGCTTCTGGACTCATTAAGTCTATCAAGATATCCTGAAGACTCGGAGACTGACAGGACAGGAGAAAAATGAAACTAGAGCAAATGGCCACAGAAAAATGCAAAAGACCATAAAGAAAAAGGGAAATTTCCCCAGTGGAGTCACCAATTTTGTTATAGGTTAAATCCATAAGTGTGGACACAAACCAATCTCCCTAGATCCACCTGGATCTAGAACAAATCAAGACAGAATAATACTCTTTCCCTAGATTACAACTATTGAATGAACTAGGAGGCAGGAATCATGAACATACCTTATGATCTCTTCCTTGGGTCTTTGTTGTTCCAGTTTCACTCCAATTCTCTCTCGTCGTCCAGACCATAACAATGCAAACCAATCGAAGTGAAGACAACTCAATATATTCAATAGTTAATCTATGTATATGATCAAGGAGTTATACAATAAAGTAGATCCAACTTTATGGGAAAGGGACATATTACTGTATTATATTGATTGAAAGCAAAGATTACAACCTGAGCCTTGATGTTGCAAACCTCCTTTCGATGGCTCCTAGCTCTGACACACACACTTGCTCACTTGCATGAAGAAGATCAACCACTTTTGATAACCTTGCTAGAGTTCCTTAGTTGTTGTAGCATTAGTCCTTCACACAATCTTCCACTAATTCTCCAATAGATCTCTTGCTAGTTTGGTTCTAACCTTTCCAATGAACATTCCCCTCAATATATAGGAGAGAATAGATTAGTTACTTGGATAGGAATGATCCCAAGATATCAGGAAATCCAGTACTTAGATAACCATTCGTATGCCATCTCATCCTTCTAGAAGGTTCGAGAATTCATCTTTTTACTTTGTTAAGAAAGAGTTCGCACCCTAGCAGTTAGGTACAGTGCAAACTTCTCGCACCCTGGCTTAAGGTAGCCTGCGAGAATCATACATTCTTGCAGGAAAATGTATTGGTAGCCTGCGAACCTCCCTTAAAAATGTGATTTCTGGAAAGAGACAAAGGTAACTTTTCTCAGGAAAGAGTTCTAATGAAGAGCCTGAGTTCAACATCATCATTACATCATCATGACAACCAAAATTATAGATAACACATATTGATGCATAAGTAGTCCTTGTCTTGCATCGGTGGGTTTTGACTCACACCCGGTGCATTTTAGACATTTAAGGAGCTCGAGGACATGTGATAGTTATGCGGAAAAGGATTAGTCAGCACGACGGGCGATAGAGATAAAATACTCGCATCTTCCACAAGTTTGGGGCATAAATGGATAAGGTGATCGTCTGTAAAAAGATTATAGGGAAACATCACCTTCTTCCTTTCTTTCTTTCCCTCACCAACATTGTTATTCATCTTCTCATTATTACCATTGTCCTTGGGTTTATTATTATTCTTCCCACCCTTGCGATTATAATTACGTCCTTTCTTTTTATTCCCTCCTGGTTGTCGGTTACCATTCGGGTCGGTCAAATATTTCACAGAATTTACATCTACTGACTTAGTGGGATTGGAGGAAACATATGAAGTTTTCCCTCCTACAGACTCGTTTAAATACAATTCTCTCAAATGGATTGTCATCGATTCTACGCATTTCATATTAGCGGAGCCTACAATGCAATCAACATGAGGCATGGGATTTTGTCTAGGGTCATAGGTTGACCTCAGTGAATCTGGAAGAATCTTGTATAACATCCCATACTAAGCATATATAAGATTTAACTGATGGGATTTAAAAATGATTCTTCCTCATATGTAACCCCATATGTAGAAACATCCTTCGAAATATAAGGAAAGAGAGATTTAAGGAACCCCTCAAGAAGGAATTATGGGGATATGTAGGCCTTGATCAACCTCTTCTGTCTACACCACTCTTGGATGTGATATGAGATATTAGTGGCCTTGTCCTAACGTAAGTTGGACAAAAGTTATATGCCAACATTGTAACAAACCGATAATTGGAAGTGGTTGAGGAAGAATAAAACTAATTGATTAAAAGTTTTGTATGGCCCCTTAGGTGTCTTGATATAAAATTTCACAGCAACCCCCATGAGGGTGCATTGAGAAAATATTAACCGAATAGAATCATCATTAAGGGAATTCAAAGGGAACTAAAGGTGAAAAGTTGTAACGTGATCACCAGGATCCTCACCAGTTCTACCCTCGAATTTTGGAATATCTGAAGGAAGCCTATTGGGGATGGAGGGCCATGACAGATCATGACACATGGGGTTGCTCATTAACTTAGACAAGTTTGATGGATTGGGCATGGGTAGAAAAGGGATATGGGGTTGTGGAATTTTTCCCCAAGCTCCTTTGAAATATTGTTGTTGGGGAATCGCAACCCATCCAGGGTTCTCGTAAGCACCATGGCCATGTTTGGGATTGTAAGGCCCTCCTCTGAATTGATTCATGAAGGTTGGTTGGGCACCATTCTAGTAGGAATAATCTGATGAGTGTTGTAAACATTTCCCCTAGATGGAGTGGCTCTAGACTTGGGGTTGCCCAATGAGTGAAACTGACCTCCTTTGGGTGTGAATCTGGAGGATAAAGGTGGATTTGTCATGCCAAATGTATTGGTTGGAATTGGTATAGAGGAGGTGGGTGTAAAGGATGGAACGTGAGCATTATCTTGTCCACCAGGTTGGTTACTCCATCAAAAAGCATTAGAACCAGGATTAGACCCAGTGTGAAAAGGAGGAAGGCCTCTAACTGTAGGAATCGTTTGTGGGACATGATGGTGACGCATGCACCCTCCACAAACCTGCAGGTTGGAAGGTCCATGTCAACAGGATCATTCTTCTTCCTTCACTGGCCCGAAGAACTCTAAACCGACTCTTCTATTTTCCTTTCGGAAAATCTACACCCACATCAAATTCTCGTGGGATTCCCTCTTTGCACTTAGGAGATTGGATTTCGCACTTTCATGAATCTGTGTTCAAGCGCCTTGTCCCTAAATCTCCGAGACCCGAATGATAATCAACGCTGACCCTTCCTCTTTCCTTTTCGGGATTTTCCTTATCGTGATTTCGGTAGTCGTGGTGTCGAGTAACTTGTCCCCGCGATTCCCGAAACCTGATATTCCAAATTTTCGACGCGCTCACAAGGTTGACTTTTCAACACCCCTTTTTTCCATTGGGACTTCAGACTTCGCAATATCACAAATTCAACTGCATTGTTTTCGAAACATCACTCACTAAAACCCTGAAATAGCATGCCACATGTCTACCTCACTGAATCCTATGGTACCACACCCTTCTCTTGGCCTTCGGGACTTCGCGGTTCAGGATATCGCGATTCCCATTGCAAGGTTTACGGGACTTCAATATATGAAAACCCAATATAGAAACCCACGTTTAAATCCAATGGCCCCTTATGGCTTGGATCTATGGTCCAACTCCTCTCAGATTATAACCTTTTGGGAATACTCGTTGTATCTCCCCTGCTCCTCCGTGAGATCTACCAGCTCACGGGACTTCGCTAATCCACTTCAAAGAATTCTGACCATCCGTTCTTTCTCTGAGAACTCATCCTCCTATGGTCCGACATCACTATGCCTTCTTACAACTTTCAAGGCACTTGGATTCTACCTTCCTTCGACTCCTACGAAGGTATAATTCCTTTTGAGATTTCCATGACTTCAAGTCCTTCAGAAAACCCCCCCTTCTCGCACTCCTTGCGGCAGACTTTCAAACGCTTCCAAGTGTTGAAATCCTTCGACTCTGTGAACACCTACAACAACAGTCTCTAAATGCTTCACTCAGGTCCACAACCCTGAGACTTCACTCAGCTTGTGCACTCCTTGCACGGCTCCTGTGCCTAACTGCACTTCTGTGGAAATGAGAACAAAAGCTATCCCTCCTGAGCTTCCAGAGACAAATCTCTGAATACCTTGTCGACACACTCCTTGCAGACACTTCAACTGCACTCCTTGCAGGAACTCTTTCTCAGATAGAGAAACAATTGAAACTCATTCCATTACCCTTTCCTCTCAGACTTCAAACATTCAACAAGAAATCATTCATACATAGCATAAAAGCAATTGCATGACAGAAAGAGTGAAACATTCATGAGCATAACATTCAAAGATGCATACACAGAGAATATCTGAACACCATGAGCCTGAATCACAACTTTCTTATATTAATTCAGAACTTCTGTACATGGAGTATGCTACACAGCTCTCTGCTTCTCCTCTATGCTATTTTTTTCAATAATATTACAATACACAAGGAGGGTGTCTATATCCAGTTTCCCTCTTGCGCTCTAAAACTGCTTAATCTAGAATCAAATTCTATCTACTTTACATTAACTACCATAAATACCTTCTATCTACTAAGGATGAGAGCAATTCGCTCAAGGTCCATCTACATTATACAAGTGAGCCTCCACTTGATGTTTCATTAATGGTTCGAGATATTTCAAAAATTTTGCTGGGTGCTCTTCCAGCTATCCGTTGTCTCCACGCTGGCTCGCTTGAGATGCTCCTGCATCATACTCTCTGGCTTGAAAATATTCATGGGCTCCTGTCCATGAGCTCATGCACGGTCTATCCATGCTTTTGGATCTCCACTTCATTCTCCCAGCTGGCATCTTCAACTGGATGGCCTCTCCACTAGACCAAATACTCAAAGTATTGCTTTCGCCTGGTCCTCTTGCTCACTCTTTTATCCAGTATGCACTCCATCTGCGGCTTATCTGCAACTGGAATCTACTTTGTCCACTGGATCACTAGCTACTCATTTCCTGTCCCTGGTTCCTCAACTTTATATGGGTACAAATCTAAGATATTGAATATCGTAGAAATTTCGATCCCATCGGGTAATTCAATCTCGTAAGCATTCGCCCCAAATTTCTTCAAGACCTTACATGGCCCGATTTTCTTCATCTTCAATTTATTATATGTTCCTCTCGGGAACCTTTCCTTCCTTAAATGTGCCAAAACCAAATCACCAACCTCAAACTGAGGTTGTCTTCTATGTTGATATGCTTTGTGTTTATACTCCTGGTTCGAGCTCTGCAATTGCTCCTTCACATGGCTATGAAGTTCTTTCATCGCTTATGTGAAATCTTCTGCACTAGCGCTCCTAATTGCAATCTGTTCTAAATCTCTCAGCTCATAAATTCCTCTCGGTTGTATGCCATAGACAATTTGAAATGGACTTAGCCCTGTGATCCTATTAACTGAGTTGTTATAAGCAAATTCTTCCTGTGGTAATATGTTGTCCCACTGGCTATGGTGTTCTGTCACCAAGCTTCTCAGCAAGTCTCCCAGACTTTTGTTCACCACTTCTGTTTGTCCATTCGTCTGAGGATGATAATCCAATCTAAATGGCAATTTAGTTCCCAACTTCTTCCATAAGGTCCTCCAAAAGTTCCCTATGAACTTAGTTTCTCAATCCGAAACTATACTTCTTGGTAAGCCATGAATTCGAATGAGTTCTTTGAAAAACAGATTCGCAGTGTGAGCAGCATCACTAGTCTTCTGACATGGAATGAAGTGTGCCATCTTGGAAAATCTATCCACCACCACAAATATTGAGTCAAATCCTCTTTGTGTTCTTGGCAACCCCAATATAAAATCCATGCTGACTGCATCCCACAGCCTTTCTGGTATGGGCAATGGTTGATAAAACCCTGCATTTTGTCTTCTTCCCTTCGAATGCTGGAAAATTTTGCATCTGTCCACGAATCTCTTGACATCTGCTCGCATTCCCGGCCAAAAATATGACTCATTTATCTTTGCCAACGTCGTGTCGTGACCAAAGTGCCCTGCCAATCCTCCACTGTGTTTCTCCTTCAACAAATTCTCCCTCATGGAGCATTTCAGAATACACAATTGATTACCCTTAAACAGTAATCCTTCCTGGATCGTGTATTATGTCCATTGGCTTCTATCCCTGAGAATTGGATTCTCAGTTGTTTCATACACCTCCTTAAAATATTGATCATCTGCATACATGTCCCTGAGATCATCAAAACCCAACGTTTTGAATTTGAACTCCTGCAATAGCAAACACTTCCTGCTCAAAGCATCAGCAACTTTGTTAGCAGTAACAAAAATATGTTTAATCACAAAAGTGAAATTCTGCATATACTCAACCCATTTTACATGTCTCTGATTCAAATTTTATTGTTGATTCACAAACTACAATGCATGATTGTCACTGTACAAGACAAACTCTTTCGGGATCAAGTAATGCCTCCATTTCTTCAATGCCTGGATGATAGCATAAAACTCCTTATCATAAGTGGAGTATTTCACTTTTGCTTCATTCAGCTTCTCGCTGAAGTATGCTATTGGCATGTCTTCTTGACTCAAAACTACCTCGACTGCGAATCCACTCGCATCGCATTTCACTTGAAATGTCTTTTAGAAATTCGGCAACACTAGAACTGGTTGTTCCGTAATCTTCCTCTTCAACAAATTAAAACTCTTCTCAGCTTCTTCTTTCCAGTGAAAAGACTTGTGTCTTTTCTTCACTGTGTCCATCATTGTTGCGCTAATTCCACTGAAATTCCTGATTAACTTTCGGTAGAAACTAGCCAATCCATGAAAACTTCTCACCTCAAAGGTATTCTTCGGTGATGGCCAATTCTTGATTACCTCCACCTTATCTGGGTCCATCCTCAAATAATTTGCTGAAATAACAAATACCAAGTAAATGAGCTATGTCTTCATAAATGAGGATTTCTTCATATTTATCAATAGCTTCTCCTACTGTAGTCTCTGCTTCACTGTAGCCAAATGTTTTAGATGCTCTGCCACGGTTTTACTAAAAACTAGTATGTCATCTAAATACACAATGAAAAATTTTCCAATGAACTTCCTCAGGACTTCGTTCATCAACCTCATAAAGGTACTCAGTGCATTTGTTAATCCAAACAACATAACAAGCCATTCATTCAACCCTTCATTGGTTTTGAATGTTGTCTTCCACTCATCACCTTCTCTCATGTGGATTTGACGATAACCTCTTTTCAAATCAATCTTTGAAAAATACTTTGCTCCACTCAAGCAATCCATCAGATCATCCATCCTTGGTAATGGAAATTTGTACCTGATGGTTATCTTGTTAATCACCCTCGAGTCAGTACACATCCTCCAGCCTCCATCTTTCTTTGGACTGAGTACTGTCGGAACAAAACATGGACTCAAGCTTTCTCTGACCAACCCTTTGTCCAACAACTCTTGGACTTGTCTTTTGACCTCTTCATTCTCTTGCGGTGTCAATCTGTACGTGGATTTATTTGGAAAAATGGCTCCAGGTATGAGATCAATATGATGACTCACACTTCTGATCGGTGGCAACGAACGAGGTAGTTTGTCCACTACTATGTCAACGAACTCTTCTAGCAGTTCCTGAATCTCTTCTGGTAAATCATCCACTCTTGTGCTGGTCGAAACAATCTTTGGTTTCCTGACCACTATGAATTGTGGATCCTCCTTCTTGTTAACCTCTGTAAGAAGTTCCTTCCCACTCATGAGAAGTACAGTGTTGCTTACTTCCAGTTTCACCTCCTTATCCTTAATTAGAAGCAACATGTGAGTCCTCCCATTCTTCTCTAGGGTGTATGTGTTCATTCTCCCATCATGAATCACTTTCCTGTCATATTTCCATGGTCTACCCAACAATAGATGACAAACATCCATAGGAATGACATCAAATAATATCTTATCATTATATCCTCCTATCTTAAATTCAACTAAGCATTTTTTAGTGACCATTACCTGATGTCCTTTCTATAGCCACGAAACTTTGTATGGGCTTGGATGATCAATCATCTCCATCTCTAGCTTTTCTACCATCTCTGTAGAAATGAGATTATCTGTGCTACCACTGTACACAATGACCTTGCATACCCTGTCCTTGGTTTTGCAAGTAGTCTGGAAAAGTCTGGTTCTTTGGAACAAACTCTCCACCTCCTTCTCTAGTGTCAAAAGAGATTTTCACATCATCAACGATCTTCTTCCTTCAGCATCTTCTGCGTCAACATCTCACCTCTGTGCCTCGGCGATGTGAGTTTCTTCACTCTCTTTCTTTTTATCTGGACACTCGTAAGACTTGTGCCCATTCTTTCCACATGTAAAGCATGCTATTACTCCACCTCTTCCTCTTCCTCTACCTCTAGTACGAGGAAAAGTATTATTATCAGCGTAATCTCCTCTTTGCTTAGTATATTGCCCTCTCTGTGAGGTTCCACCTCTCTCAGTTCGAATCTGAGGCTTCTTCCAGTCCTCCTTGGGCTTCTGATATTTATCTTGGGCAACTGATTTGCCTCTAGGCTGACTTCTGCATCGACCTCTCTGACTCTTATTTCGGCTCAGCTTCTCTTTGTCTTTTAGATCCATCTGATAAGCATCTTCCACCGTTCGGATGGTTACCATGCTCATCTCATCATGAATGTCATATCTCAGGCCATTCAGGTATTTGGCAACCTTTTCATCATCGCTCTCCCGGTGACCTGTTCTGATGTTCGGCTTGTAGAATTATTCAGTGTATCCTTTCACCGTCATCAGCTTCTGTCTCAGGTTTTGCATCTTCCTTAACAGAGTAATCTGTTAATCTCTGGGGATGAATTTCGCCTTCATCTTTGCGATCATTCTGTCCCAGCTTTTGATATTTTTCTTGCCTTTGCAACATTTTTCAGCTTGTAGTTCATCCCACCACAATGTTGCATGTCCTTTCAAACTTGTGACAACATGATTGACCTTCTTGTCCTCTTCGACATCTTCATAGTCAAAGTATGTGTCTAGATCTCTAATCCAGTCTAAAAGCTCCTCTGCATCCAGATTTCCCTCATAAAATGGAATGTCCATTTTCTCTCTTGCACCCATTCTTGCAGTAGCTCTGATCAAACATTTGTTTGTTGCATCTTCAGCTGCAACTTCTTCTTCATGTTCAGCCTCAATTTCACTTTTAGAATCACTAAGATCCCCATCAATGATTGTACGTCTTTGTGTTGTCTCCATGTCTTCGAGTCTAGCTCATAGATCATGCATCTCTCTCTCCAGAGCTGGATCAGTCATCTACCTACCTCTTCTCCTCGGCATTTCCCTATCCTCTAGTGGATCAGGTGTTTACATGTCCCTTCTCCTTGGCGGCATGGTGAATTCTCTTTTTCTCTGCTACAGAAAGCAAAGAACCTTTCTACGCTCTGATACCAAAAATGTTGATGCACACACCCTCCACAACCCTATAAGTTGAAATGTCCATGTCAACAGAATCATTCTTCTTCCTTCACTGGCTCGAAGAACTCTAAACCGACTCTTATATTTTCCTTTCAGAAAATCTGCACCCACAACAAATTCTCGTGGGATTCCCTCTTTGCACTTAGGAGATCGGATTTCGCACTTTCGTGAATCCGTGTTAAAGCTCCTTGTCCCTAAATCTCTGAGACCCGAAAGATAGTCAGCGATGACCCTTCCTCTTTCCTTTTCGGGATTTTCCTTATCGCGATTTCGACAGTCGCGGTGTTGATTAACTTGTCCCCACGAATCCCAAAACCCGATATTCCAAATTTTTGACGTGCTCACAAGGTTGACTTTTCAACACCCCTTTTCTCCATCGAGACTTCGGACTTCACAATGTCGTGAATCCAACTGCAATGTTTTCAGAACTTCACTCTTTGAAACCCAAAAATAGCGTGCCACCTGTCCACCTCACTGACTCCTATGGTCCCACACCCTTCTCTTGGCTTTCGGGACTTCGCGGTTTGGCGTATCACAATTCCCGTTGCAAGGTTTACGGGACTTCAATCTATGAAAACCCGATATAGAAACCCATGTGTAAATCCAACGACCCTTTACGGCTTGGATCTACGATCCTACTCCTCTGAGCTTAGAACCTTTCGTGAATACTCGTCATATCTCCCCTGCTCCTCCATGAGATCTACTGGATCACGTGACATTGCGAATCCACTTTAGAGAATTCTGACTGTCCGTTCTTCCTCTGAGAACTCATCCTCCTATGGTTCAACGTCACTATGCCTTCTTACAACTTTCAAAGAACTTGGATTCTACCTTCCTTCGACTCCTACAAAGGTCTAATTCCTTCTGAGATTTCCACGACTTCAAGTCCTTTAGATAACCCCCCCTACTCACACTCCTTGCGACAGAATTTCAAACACTTCCAAGTGTTGAAATCCTTCGACTCTGCGCACACCTGCAACAACAGTCTCTAAATGCTTCACTCGGGTCCACAACCCTGAGACTTCACTCAGCTTGCGCACTCCTTGCACGGCTCCTGTGCCTAATTGCACTTCTGTGGAAATGAGAACAAAAGCTATCCCTCCTGAGCTTCCAGAGACAAATCTCTAAATACCTTGTCGATGCATTCATTGCAAAAACTCTTGCTCAAATAGAGAAACAATTGAAACTCATTCCATTACCCTTTCCTCTCAGACTTCAAACATTCAACAAGAAATCATTCATACATAGCGTAAAATCAATTGCATGACAGAAAGAGTGAAACATTCATGAGCATAACATTCAAAGATGCATACATAGAGAATATCTGAATACCATGAGCCTGAATCACAACTTTCTTATATTAATTCAGAACTTTTGTACATGGAGTCTGCTACACAGCTCTTTGGTTCTCCTCTATGCTCTTTTTTTCAATAATATTACAATACACAAGGAGGGTGTCTATATCCCGTTTCCCTCTTGCACTCTAAAACTGTCTAATCTAGAATTGAATTCTATCTACTTTACATTAACTACCATAAATGCCTTCTATCTACTAAGGACGAGAGCAATTTGCTCAAGGTATGTCTACATTATACAAGTTCACCTCCACTTGATGTTTCATTAATGGTTCAAGATATTTCAAAATTTGTGTTGGGCGCTCTTCTAGCTATTTGTTGTCTCCGCGTTGGCTCGCTTGAGATGCTCCAGCATCACATGAGCACAACCACATGAGAATGTACTATGTGAAGGAGTGATGTCCCCAAGTCAAACACTAGTATTTGGGCTAGCCGTAGGGATGGAGGATGAAAACCGTGATGTGAAATTCAGCATACCATAAGAAAAAGAGCTAAAGTCCATGGGGATGGATTGAATATTGTAGCTCGACGAGTGACAAATATACCCAAAAAGGTGTCGTGGCTATGGATTGATCATTCACTATAGGATGGATAGGAGTGAATATAGGAACCTCCGAAACCATAACCATAGTAGTTGAAGGTGTCGAGGAAGTGTCGTTAACTATTGTGGGTATGGGAGTTGAAGGGATCCTACTATCTTTCTGAATCGATCCAGTACTCATCCTTGTATGATGACAAGTATGGTAAGTGGAGGTGTGTGTACCACATTTTATAAATTTACGCCTTTTAGAAGGAAAAGACTCAAAATGTGGTGGTAACTATAACAAGCAATGAGACCTGCAGTGAAGCTGGTATGCCTCTGTGATGACTCAAGACTCATGATATAAAAAAAAAATCCTAAGGCCAACTAGTAATGAAATAACACACCAAATTAAAATAAACAAAAGGCCAAGATGCACACAAAAAGGATAAAGTGGATGGAAGGAGCCTCCCTCTCTAAAGTAGGTATTCCTCACCCAAGAGGGGCCTGAGACTCCTCTCCTAAAGATCGAAGGTAACATAATCAATTATAAGGGCCCTCGTGGGCTTAACAACCACTCGATCAGATCCCCCCAGAGAGGTAATCCTCCATAAAGGTTGTGTGTTGTCTGACCCTTATCTAACCCAGGGTACCTGCAGAATAACCCATGCAAGTAACCTATGTGGTACCTAAGTCAAGTAACTAAGAAACCTCGATATAATCAATGCACAGGAGAAGAGTTGTAAGTCAGGTCCACCATATAGGCATTTTAAAAAATACTGAAACCTCGAAAGAACCACCTCTCACAGAGGTAAAGGTACTAACAAGATCCCCAGAAATATATCTGATGCTATGAAGGTATCGAGGGGATATCCCTTAAACAAACCTTACGTGACCTCGTTCTTAACTCTGGTGTAAGCAAAGCCTCCTCATATTACGGATTATACAATGGATTTCTCCACTCTCTTAGTCAGACACATATGTTTATTTAATAGCCTTAGAGAATTTTACTCGTAAAATCCTATTCCAAGGCTCTAAATCCTAAGCTAGTTTGTGCACCCTAAAAAATAAAATCGTTACTAATTAATTTTAAATTATAAGCGTTACTTTTAGTGGCCTTTCTTACTCAAAAAGTTGTTGTCGTGAAACTATTGATGTTATGACTCAACAAGAAGAATAAATGAATATGAAGACAATGTAAAGTCCTAAATTCAATTCCCAATAAATGATATACTTTTTCAAAATGAAATTTTCAATTCAGTTATGCAATTATAAATAATATGAAATCATTCTTTACATGTACTAAGATCAATGATAAAGACCTAAAAATCAAATTCCATCAATGCAAAATGCCTAATATTTTTTTATTTTCAATATAATGGATTGTCAATGCAAGGACTGAACAACAACTTGATATAAAGACTCTACTATATGTAAACAGAGACAAACCAAGTAGGATATGAAGGAGAAAACACCCATCCCAATATGAAAGTACAATCAAATGAAAAAGCTGATGAGAAAGGCACCGCCCAAAAATTCAAAAAAATAAAGGGTTCTTGTCATTCGACGAACACTTAACAGTCATAACATAGACTGAAGAAGACTCAACAATCATAAAAAACAACCCAACAATCATAAAACCCATCAACCAAGAAACAAAGGGTGATGTACATGATTGTTCAAGGGAAATGAACGTATATATGCCACTTTCAGGAGGATAGCTCACGTATGTACGCGACTGTAAAGAAAAACCCATGTATATGTGTTAAAACATAGCCATGCTAAGAGGAAAGATAAGAAACTCATAACTAGAATGAACTAAGGCTTTCAAGCAATAAGACGACAAGAAACTCAATATAAATGAGAGAAATCGAAGGAGAAAAACACTCCAAACCCCGAAAAAGAAGATTCTATCCCCAGTATGGTTGCCAATTTCACTACAAGGAAAATCTCTCTATGACTAGGGGTAAACCACAAGAGATAGAAATGACTGCAAATATCAACTCTAATATCAGGTATGTTATACAAACAAATATTCTAGCAAGACAAGATAAAAGGCCTACCTCGTCTAGACATTCGATGAAGTCCACCATTCAGAACTTGACTCAATGCAATACACCTGCAACTTGTCATCAACAACCAAGAAACATAAGCATATGGTGATAATATATATGGTTAGCACATTTAATAGCCTAATCCATCAACATTCATAACAAATACTCCCATGGAATAACAATTCAAATATTTGCAAGATATTAATTGGATGAGAAAAGAGTATTTCTATTAAAATGTAATCAACAGAAGTGAATGAATTACAAACTTTCATGTCGGCACAGCTCAGAACCGAGAAACTAAGTCCCTTCCATTTGAGCCTTCACCACTTCAATCCTCCACCAAAGGCAAGCTCATATAAGAGAAACAATGATGTTCTCAATCAAGTAGGGAAGAGCTTGGGGGTTGAACAATGTGTTAAGACTTAAAAGGACAAAGGGATGCAGACTCAATATGAAGTGGATAATTTCTCTAGAGTAACCTTGCTCTCAAAGTTGAATTCTTCTCGTATTTTCCATAGCTTGGATTTGGCCCATTTATATTCTTCAAGTGGAACTGAAGGGCCAAGTTGGAACGTTTCCAGTATATGGAAGTCCAAGGATCATTGATCTCATGACGTCACATGGAAACCTGACACCATTTTTTTATTTTGGGCACAAATCGTGATGTACATAGGATGTAGTGGTGCAACCTACGTATACACATGATGTATAGTTGTTATGGTGCATATATGTGGAAAAATAATGTTTTTAACTCTGGTATTTGAAAATAGGGACTTCAAGTCTGCATAGGGAAATGGAACAGGACCTTATATGCAAGTTTGCATAGGGTGAGGCAAATCTTTCTATAACACTTATCTCCTTCTGGTACCTTTGTTTTTAAGTTGATTAGGAGTTCCATTCAAGGCTATGCCAAATCATTTCTTTTCCCAAGTTATGGAACGTTGTCCTGCTAACAATAATTTGGTTTAATATCCACTCCCTTACAAAGGTTACCCATATCCTTTTACTAGGTGGGTACAAGAGTTTTGAAGGATCTAACGTTAGGATTCCCTTTAGTTGTGGAATATTAAATAAAGTAAACAAGAGTTAGTTTAGATATTTAATCACTAGAGAAAGTTATAACATATAAAATACATAAGCGAGCCATCTCTTGGTAAATTTGAGTTTCCCCTTGAATTTTACTAAGCATGATGTATTGGTTCTTTTAGTAGATCCTATCAAACTAAGTCATTATACATGACATAGTATAATTTTTTGATCAGTGAATAAAAAATATTATAATCTATTCTAATATATATATATATATATTGTAGAATAATAGGTATGCTACATATGGTATCAGATTTGTAGGTTACATCACTTAGGTCCTAATAGGAATGACCATCAAGACATGAAATGTTTGATGAAGAACCAATGAATAAATTGTTCATTGTTACAAACAAACTTTTTCAATTTTTTGTAATCATGTCTGCACAAAATTGAGAAGAAGATAGACCTGAAGGAAATAATGATCAACAACCTCATAGAAATGAAAAACATCCCAATGAAATTAGTCAGGAAACATGGGTTTTGAAAACAACGAGAAATATAATAGTAGAGTTACAAACATTCAAGGATGATAATGAGAAATTAAAGAAATCACAGGAAGATCAATAAGAAACAAATGACATGTTGTTATTAAGTATAGAAACAAAGAAGAGCCCAAAGAAAAATGATGTGGATTAAGAAGTTAGTAAAAACTATTCAAAGGATTCAATCAAGGGAACAAAGAAATAAAACGGTTCTTCTAATGACATGCACATGATTGGAAACAAAGTCTCTACAGTGAAGAAATGAAAACAGATGGATCACTTAGATGCAAAGTTTAAGAAAATTAAACCTTCAACTTTTGACAAAGATTCCAAAATTGGTAAAGAGGAAGAAGCTAGCTTACTTGACATAAAGAAATAATTCCACATTCACAATTACTCTAGTAATATGAAAGTTAGGATGTCTATCTATAATATGAAGGGTAAAGATAGTATATGGTGGAAGGACTTAAAAACAACTAAAGGCCTAAAAGAAAAGAAAATGGAATGGGAGGTTTTCAATAAATATTTTAAGAAACAATATTTGTATGAATGTTATTATGAAAGAAAGACCAAAGAATTCTATGAATTAAGGTTAGGAAAGATCTAATTACCAAATTTTTGGAACTATTGAGGTGCATGCCTTATATAAAAGAATATAAGGTAAAATTTCAAATATTTGTAAGTTTCTTACCTCAGTCATATAAGGATAGAATATAGTTTGATAATCCAAAGACCTTGAATGAAGTGATAAGAAAGGAAATAATATTCTATGAACAATATAGGCAATGATATGAAAACCCAAAGGCAGAGAGAGACAAGAAACAAGAGAAACTCAATTAGAGAAAGAAAGGTATCAAGCCATCACCGTTTCATAATATTCCCAAAGGACACCAAGAAAACAACTTGTACAGGAATTCGCCACAAGTACAAGGGGAAAATAAGTATGTTAATTTGGGATTTAAGAAAACAATTGATAATCCTAGAGAACCCTTGAAATGTTGGGGATGTGGCTAACCACATTTGTCAAGAAACTGTCCATACATAAATGATACAAACAAAACTATCCAGAACATACAAGAAGCTTCAACAATTGGAGATATTGGAAAAAGTATTCATAGAACCAACACAACTTTATATGGAAGGAAAGATTATCATCAATCCACCATTCTGGAAATTGAAGGTAAAATTCATGACAAAAAAGTTTCTATTTTGATTGACCTAGGAGATAGTTTAAGTTATGTTACTCCATGTTTGGTAGACTCAAGAAAGCTAAAAATGGTCAAACATACAAAATCCAGGTTAGTACAATTAGCAACAGACACAAAAAGAAAAGTAAGTGAATTCATTCCTGACGGTAACCTGGATATAATTGGTGAAAATACACAGGTAAATTTAAATATATTACCTTTAGGTTGATATGTCATACTTATAGGTATGGATTGGTTAGAATAGCATAAATTTGTATTAAATTGTTATGAAAAATAATTTACTTACAAAGATGAAAGTGGAATGTCAAGAAAAATGAAAGGAATTAGTAAACATGTCTCTATCAGAAAAATATCAACATTATAGTTAAAGCAGTGCATCAGTAAAGGATACAAAATATATATTATTCAAGTAACAAATATGCTAACTGAAGAAAATAAACCAAGATTAGAATATTTTTCTATTACTCAAGGATTTGAGGATGTATTTGTTGAAAAATTACCTTAGTTACCTATGAAAAAGAGAGATCGACTTTTTGATCGATTTATTACCTGGATCTGCACCAGTATCCAAGGAACCCTATAGAATGAGTATCCCTGAATTGACTGAATTAAAAATTCAACTACAAGAATTATTGGATAAAGAATACATCAAACCAAGTGTTTTTCCATGGGGAGCACTGGTTTTATTCGTAAAAATAAATATGGAACTCTCTGATTGTTCATTAATTATAATCAACTGAATAAATTGACGACTAAAAATAAATATCCATTACCCAGGATTAATGATTTATTTGACCAAGTTGGAGGAGAAAAAATATTCTCTAACTTGGACCTAAGGTCTGGTTATCACCAAATGAGAATAAAGGATGAAGATATTAATAAAACAACTTTTAGAACACATTATGGACATTATGAGTTGGTGGTGATTCCCTTTGGACTCACTAATGCACAAACAACTTTTATTTACGTAATGAACAATATATTCAACCAATACTTCAATAAAATTTTGTTAATATTTATTGATGATATACTAATCTATTTGAAGATGGAAGAAGAGTATGAACAACACTTCAAAATAGTATTACAAACTCTAAGGGAGAAAAATTTATATGCTAAGCTCGACAAATGAGACTTTTATCAAAGAAAAATACAATATCTAGGACATGGAATATTAGACGATGTAATTGCAGTAGATGTAGGAAATATTAAGGCTATTATCGAATGGCATGTACCTAAGAATGTAGAATATATATGATCATTTATGGGAATTACAGGTTATTACTGATGGTTTATCGAAGGATTTTCCAAAATTTCCTATACCATCATTGTTTATATTATGGTAGCTATGGGATTTATTAACCTATGTGTGTAACCATTGACAAGACTACAATATTTTGGAAAGAAAGAGAAACCCTACAACGTTGGATAATAATCCTAGGAGACAAGTCACTAGAGAATATTTAATATTGAGTTATTAGCCTTCAGAAAGAGAAGTCAGCCCAGTCAAGTGAGATAGAGAAGTATAAATAGAGGGTCCTAGATATCATTTGACACTCTCACTCTCACAACTCCATAAGGACTAGTGGTGAGAAAGTTTGGAAAGGGAGTGCAGCTACAGCTGCTGCAAACGACATTCTTGGATATGTTTTGGAATTTCTCTTGGTTATGGTTTAGAATTTCTTCTTGGTTTCTGGTTATTCTTTCTTGGTTCACTACCCTTGGATAAAGGTGTGCTAGCATTGGTTGGCTATTGGTGTGCTACTAGAATTGTTCTATCTGTGAAGGTTAAGGTGCTTGAGGGTGTCCTTTATGCCTATGGTTGGATGAAAATATTTCTATGTTGTCTATGGAAAAATGAGAACATAACTTTTATTTCTAACAGGTTATGGGAACACACTATCTTCATAGATTCTAACCACTGGAAGATAGATTGGGAATTTATTTTTTAAGCTTGTTATGGCACCAATTATAGTTGCAGTTAGGTTTTCTGATTATGCCACTGTAAAAAACCATAACCCTTGTGTTTGAGCACTTTTGGTGAATTATTTGACCTAATTCCTTGAAATATTAGTGCGCCCTAGCCTAGCGCGCCTCTTGGTACTCTCATCCAACAAAAACATCAAGTTTGAATCTTTCGTCAAGATCAAAGTCAAAGTCAAAGGTTGACTTCTGGTCAAATTAATTTTGTGGTCAAAGTTGAAATTTTAGATTTTCTATCTTGTTCTAATCATTGAATCTTATGATTGTGTTTCGAATCTCTTCTTGTCAATATGGTATCTAGTTTCATATTGGAATACAAGTTGGATGATGCTACAAGGTTTCAAAGGTCTTCACTTGTATATGTTATCTAAGTTATATCATCTAGCAAAACATAGGTGTGTTTGCAGGGAAAGTACTAGAGATATTGTCCAAGCTATAATATTTGATTTATTTCATTTAGAAGAACAGGTGCACCCTCCACATAATTTAATACTTCAGGTTCCAGGTTTGATTAAATTGTTAAGCTTCAAATTTGTGTATATCAAAGGTGATAGTTACTACATCAGAAATTGTGAAAGAAGTCTTTGAAAGATTCTATTATTTCTAGGTCTAATGAATAATTGAATGCATATGAATACTATTGATATATATTTTATTGTACTTATTTGAAAATATGAACTAACACCTACTCTAGGATATATTTCTTGTTTTCGTTATCAGACTATATCATCTTACTAATGCTACAAAGAAATTGTCCTTCATATGAAATATGTTGTTCTTGTTTTCTGAGGCAAGTTATTCCATGAAGGCTATCATGAATATGTATTTCCAGGCAAGTACCCTTGTGAAATATGTTTGCGGAAGCTGTCATAGAAGTTTATAAATATGACAATGCTTGCAACAACTTCCATATGGGAAGAAATCAGAACATATAGAAACAAACTTAAAGAGACTTAGAAGAGACAGACTTGAACGAAGTCAGAAATCAAAAGGAAACCAAAACATGCTTGTGAGACTTTGTAGAAATCAAAGAGAGATGCAACAGTCGGAAGCATGGACTCTCTCAGATGGAAGGAGATGATTACAAAATTCCAATAAAAGAGCATACATATTTCTCATTCAAGAATGAATCTGGGATTAGGAGGGAGCTAATTCCCAACTGTATGATCCATTGAATAAGAATATATTGACGCAGTCTGTACCCCCTCAGAGTACGACTGCTCTCTTCAGGGCCTTCCTCACTCCTTGGCCTGAAGAACTCAACGGTTCTTCTATTTCCCTATCGGGAAATCTGCACCCCACAGTTTCTTCTTCGCGCGAACCTCCCTTCCTTAGTTTTCTTGGAGGATCAGAACTCGCGGCCTCGCTACTTGCGATACCAACCTTTTGGGTTTCTGTCCTTCGATACCCGAGGTACCAAAACTCCTATACATACATGTGACTTGACTCATCCATGCATGTTACTTCACTCAAGATTCCACGCTATCGCGACCTCGCTCCCTCGCGACTTTGCTACTCGCGAGGTTTAACAACTTCCCGGTCGACTCCCGAGGTCCAAAGTGCCGAGACTCGTGACCTCGTTCTCTCGCTAGTCGCGAACTCAACTATTTGTTTCTCCATATTTCGAGTCTTGATGTGACAAGACTCCGAGATTTTACCGTCGCGCCTTCGCCAGCTCGCGCCTTGCGACTCGAACCTTCAAATATTTGGGCTTTTAATTTGTGAGTCCCGAACTCGTGAGATCCCGATTTCCGCCACCTGTCCTCACTTATTCTGTGGTCCCACATGACTTTCGTTATGGTTGGGAGGTCGCACCTCGCAACTTAGCAACTCCCGTTGCCAACTCTTTGACACTATCCCCATGAGATCCCGATAGGTGATCTCCTGAACAATACGACGGCCCTAGCCGAATTTTACCAACACTCTGCCCCTCCTGAGCTTAGGACTTCTATGCGCTACACAGTAACTTCCTTGCACCTTCGCAAGATCCAACGGCCCTCAGATTCTCGCGACTTCTCCTCGGAGAATTTCGACTGTCCGTTCTTCCCAACGAAATCCCCGAAATGATGAGACGCTCCTCCACAGAACTCGTCACCCTACAAGAAAAGTTTCAGCACTTGCTCGAATGCTTCGATCCACAACCTCTTTGTGAAATCCTTCGACGAATTCGAAGGCCTACTCCTCCTGATCTTGTTCTCAACTTCTCACGTCCCTTTGAGAACTTATTGCGCTCACTCTTTGCGACAAATATTCAACCTTATCTAAGTGTCGAAGTCTTTCAGCCCTGCGCACTCCTGCAGCAGCAGTCTTTCAATAATTTGCTCAGAATTGCAATTTTGAGACTTCACTTGGCCTGCGCACTCCTTGCACTGCACTTTGCTTATCTGCACTCTCAAGGAAATGAGAAAAAAAGCTTTCTAAAAGTGAACCCTTATGTCAACGCACTCCTTGCGGACAAATTCAACTGCACTCCTTGCAGGAATCTTCTGTCTCACTTAGAGAAACAATTGAAACTCATTCTATCTCCCTCTCAAACTTCAATTGAAACATGAAATCACATGCACATCATATATAAAGAAAATGCATAATAGGAAAGCAAACATTTAAGAGCATAACCTCAATACACAGAGAGTAGACACATAACCGTGTAATTGAATCAAAGCTTCCTTCTATTAATTCAATATCTATACATGGGTGTTCTTTACACAACTCTCTGCTCTGCTCTTCTCTCTGAATGCTTGATAATAATATAATCATACAATGAGGGTGTCTATATCCGTTTTCCCTCTCGAGTTCTAAACTATCAAATCTAGAATTAAATGTTCTATCTACTTTTCATTAACTATCTTAAATGCCTCATCTACCTAAAGACGAGAGCTATCTTCTCAAGGTCCATTTACAATACAAGTGTGCCATCTCTTAAATGAACCATTTAAGATCATGCAACAATTTCAAAGTATTTCAAAATGTGTACTGGCCTGTCCAGCTGGCTTCCGCTTGATGTAATGGCTCGCTTGATTGTGCAGGCGATGCTCCTACATCATACTCCTTGTCTTGAAAATTTTCATGGGCTCCTGTCCATGAGCTCCTGCATGGTCTGTCCATGCTTTTGGATCTCTGCTCTGATACCACTCTGACGCAGTCTACACCCCCTTGGAGTACGATCGCTCTCTTCAGGACCTTCCTTGCTCCTCGGCCTGAAGAACTCAACGGTTCTTCTATTTCCCTATCGGGAAATATGCACCCCATAAGTTCTTCTTCACGTGAACCTCCCTTCCTTAGTTTTCTCGGAGGATCAGAATTCACGGCCTCCCTACTCGTGATACCAATCTTTTGGGTTTTTCGTCCTTCGATACCCAATGTACCAAAACTCCTATACGTACATGTGACTTGATCCATCCATGCCTGTCACTTCACTCGAGATTCCATGCTATCACGACCTCACTCCCTCATGAATTCACTACTCGCGAGGTTTAACAACTTCCTCGTTGACTCCCGAGGTCCAAAGTGCTGAGACTCGCGACCTCGTTCTCTCGCTAGTCACAAACTCAACTATTTGTTTCTCCATCTTCTAAGTCCCGATGTGACGAGACTCCAAGATTTTACCGTCGCGCCTTCGCCACCTCGCGTCTCGCGAATCGAACCTTCAAATATTTGGGCTTTTAATTTGCGATCCCCGAACTCGCGAGATCCTGATTTTCTCCACCTGTCCTCACTTAATCTGTGGTCCCAGACGACTTTGGTTATGGTCGGGAGGTCTCACCTCGTAACTTCATGACTCCCATTGCCAACTCTTTGACACTATCCCCACGAGATCCCAATAGGCGACCTCTTGAACAATATGATGGCCATAGCCGACTTTTACCAACACTCTTCCCCTCCTGAGCTTAGGACTTCTCTGCACTATGCAGTAACTTCCTTGCACCTTCACAACATCCAACGGCCCTCGAATTCTCATGACTTCTCCTCGAAGAATTCCGAATGCCCGTTCTTCCCGACGAAATCCCAGAAATGATGAGATGCTCCTCCATAGAACTCATCACCCTACACACAAAGTTTCAACACCTACTCGAATGCTTCGATGCACAACCTCTTTGTGAAATCCTTCAACGAATTAGAAGGCCTACTCCTCCTGAGCTTGTTCTCAACTTCTCACGTCCCTTTGAGAACATCTTGCGTGCACTCTTTGCAGAAAATCTTCAACCTTATCTAAGTGTCGAAGTCTTTCGACCCTTCACACTCTTGCAGCAACAGTCTTTCAATAATTTGCTCAGAATCGCAATTTTGAGACTTCAATTGGCCTGCACACTCCTTGCACGGCACTTTTCTTATCTGCACTCTTGAGGAAATGAGAACAAAATATTTCTCTAAGTGAACCCTTCTGTCAACGCACTCCTTGTGGAAAAATTCAACTACACTCCTTGCAGGAATCTTCTGGCTCACTTAGAGAAATAATTGAAACTCATTCTATGTCCCTCTCAGACTTCAATTGAAACATGAAATCACATGCATAGCATATATAAAGAAAATGCATAACAGGAAAGCAAACATTTAAGAGCATAACCTCAATACACAGAGAGTAGACACATAACCATGGAATTGAATCAAAGATTCCTGCTATTAATTCAATATCTATACATGGGTGTTCTTTACACAACTCTCTTCTTTTCTCTTCTCTCTGAATGCTTGATAATAATACAATCATACAATGAGGGTGTCTATATCCATTTTCCCTCTCGAGTTCTAAACTATCGAATCTAGAATTAAATGTTCTATATACTTTGCATTAACTATCTTAAATGCCTCATCTACCTAAGGATGAGAGCTATCTACTCAAGGTACATTTACAATAAAAGTGTGTCGTCTCTTAAATGAACCATTTAAGATCACGCAACAATTTCAAAGTATTTCAAAATGTGTGCTGGCTTGTCCAGCTGGCTTCCGCTTGATGTGCTGGCTCGCTTGATTGTGCTGGCGATGCTCCTGCATCATATATAAAGACTATGAAGTATTCATCCATGTTCTTCATTGGAAGTAGCAAAGTAGCATCCATAATAAGAAACACGTGTTGAGTTTGACTCTAGAAGAAGTCTTCTTCAAAAAGAAGCCTTGAATATCTTTGGTTTTCCATATACATTTATTTTCCTATGGTGGAAGGTTGGAGACTTCAGGAAAGAAGGGCGTGTAATCTGTAGAAGGTCATATGGAATCCAACATTGAAGATAAATATGGGGAAGAACATGAAGATTCCAAGAAAGAAAGAAATGTCAGAACATCCAATTGAACCAGTTTGAACCCACTAGAAGCAGTGAAGAAGAAGGAATGGAAGGAAGTTGCGATAAAGAACCATGCATGTAAGAAATTAAGCATTGATAGATACAAGGCGAGACTCTGGGATAGAGGGTTCTCCTAGTAGGAGGGAGAATAATTTGATGACAACTTGTTCTAGTAACCAGATATACCTCTACCTGAGCCATTATATCTCCTGCAGTATCCATGGGTTGGATTTTACATCATATGAATGTAAAGATTGTTCTTGTCAACAGAGTAATTGAAGAATAAGCGTATGCAGAGAAACCTCAAGGTTTTTAGGTATACCATAACGACCCCTCCGTTACAACAATGAAAAGCGATGTATGAAAGGTAAATATTAATTTATTTATTTTTTACATTTTTTATACCTTTTTTTTTACTTTTTAATTGTTAGGATATTAAATTTGTTACTAATTAAAAACAACATCACAATTGATTCATCATGATAACTAAAATGACACATAAGCAGTGTATCATCACAATTAACAGTAGAACAAATTCAACACATAAACAATGACTCAATCAACACATCATCATCATTAATAACAACAATAAAGGCCAACCATGTCACTGAGCATTAAAATAAATACCCACCCAAGTTACCCTGCATGGTTAGGACCTTTGAGACACATCTGGCAAAGCTCAAGCCCAGGATTCATCTGATTGATTTGGACTTTTAAAGTCTCATGGATGGTGATTGTTCTCAGGAACAAGGAGGTGTATAAATATCGCTAAATCAATCACATCTCATATCTCCATAATAGACTATCAATCATAAATCAACATAGTTTCATTAACACAAGAGTAAGCTAGTTACTTAATCAAACATGCATCCACATAGTTTCACTAGCACAAGATTAAGCTAGTTACTTAATCAAACATGCATCAACATTATTTCATGGAGGAATATGATATTCTACTATACTTTTCATTCAAGCAACAATGAGTATAAATGAGACAAGAATATTTCATAAGAGTATGATAATTCATGAGAAAAATACAATCTTGAATGCATGTGGTTTTAGCTATACATCTCATTGATATCTTCTAGGTGTATGTAGGGAAGGGTTGTAGTTTACAATCATTAAGAGAATCCATAAGAAAATTCATATTCTTAAGAAATATATTAATGATAAAAAACTATTTCCATTATTCATCCCTTATGCAAAGTTAATAAAACCATTCAGACTAGAAATGGTCCCTAAAAATTTAATAAAAAAATCAACAAACATTGCTGTGCATCCACGTTAAGGGTCTGGGGAAGGGGCCCAACCTTCAAGAAAGGTAAGGTTCCAATCTATTTATCTATGATTTAAGGAAGACCCAACTTATCCATCATTAAGGATCTTATATACTATAAAGAAGAATCCATAAAATTACAAAGATCCCAACTCCAAGTTAAAAACTACCAGGACTAGACTAGCATTAAAGGATTTAGCTGGGGTTTTGTTTCCATTCCCGAGTCATGAGAATATTGAATATTATTTGCACCAAGAAAACAATTGAATATTCTAGGTAATGCATAAACATTAATTTATAAGATGGGGTAGCATCAACAGTAATAATGATATTTCACCCATAACTTTTAAAATCCCAACCAAGGAACCTAAGAGACCATATCAAAACAAACATTTCACAATTTATACATGCCTTGTATGAAAGGAAAGGGAGGAAAATGAGATATTTCTAGCAACCTGATTTCTATCAAGGTTGAGTGATGAGAGGGCGCACTAGGAAAGTCGATTATGTCAGGGAAAGAGCAAGGAGAGGGCGCATTAGTGATCCAGGGGATCAAAATGCTCAAAACGAAAAGTGCTTGAAATTTCTTCAAAACGGGCATGAGCATGGGACTCATTCTCACAATCCTAACACAACTTGAATGGGTTCAAATAGACATTGTATGCAAGAGATATCATGTTATGTCTGCTTTGCCAAACATGCAAAATTTGGTTGACTGTATAGTCCATGTAGTATGTATAGTCTGACTGTGCAGATCGTACTACTAACATGGAAGGTTCATACAATATGACTTTGAAAACCATATTGATGATGTGGTAGGGTCATATAGTATGACTACGCAGATCGTACTACTAATCTGGCACGGTCCTAATGTCTAACTATGTAGATCGTACTACTGACGTGGCAGCGTCGTACAGTCTACCTGTGCAGACTATACTGCTGACATGGTAGGGTCGTACAGTATGACTGTTCATATCGTACTACTGATGTGGCAATGTCATACAATCTAACTATGCAAACTATATTGATAACGTGGCATTGTCGTACAGTCTGACTGGTCATACCGTACTATTTACATGGTAGTGTCATATAGTCTGACTAAGATGACCATATTACTAATGTGGTAGTATTGTACAAGTGACGTGTCCATGCCATAGTGCTAACATGGAGATTATATACACGTGATGTGACAGACCATACTCACATGTGGTAGGGGTACCATACTGACATGTGGCCAAGGGTGATGTGGCCAGTGGTGATGTGGCAGAGGGTGCATATCTGGATTCAACACATGTCAGGGTGTGGAACGAAATGTCTGGTGCCACATGGCCCATTCATGGAATTCCACATGGCACCCTCCTCTATAGTTTAAAAGTTTGTTTGGGACTCCACAAATATTGAACCCGTGACCTTCGGGCATGGGATAGACTTGGTGCAAGCCAGGATACCAACCCACTTACAATGTGAATCATAACCAATACCCTATTCATATAGATTTAACTTTTCTTTATGTGAGGTTAATTTGGGTGGAGTCCGAGCTGGGCCTTAGCCCCATCCCTTTGTCTTACGACACCCCATATGACTACAACCCAGAGGCTCCCAATGACTAATGCCAAGGTGCTACACTTGTGATCGACACATGGACACATGGGGCATGCAAACACTACCCCCGCCAGTTTGGGTGCTAAGTCCCCTAACCGTTCCACAAAACTCCACAAAATGCAGAACGCATGTGGAGCTAACTTTTGGGGCGTGGAAATGACCATGAGCTAGGTTGGTCACACACAAGTGTGTTTTGGTGAGCATAAACAACAAAAAAAATTGGGAATACCTACAAAGACTTATTCTGACTCAGTTTTTGGCCAAACTAGGAGCACGAAAAGCCAAGCTAGGGGTTTTTGGACATTTTGGAGAAAATGGAGCCATCTACTTTGCATTCTGAGTAGTGAAAGGAAATATTTTTGACACTTTGATCATTAAAAAGAAATACCGAAGGGAATATGGAACGAAATATGAAGCCCAAGAGAGGGGTGAACACCTTAACAAATTTTTGGGCTAAGGTGGTTAATTGGATGGATGGATATGATTGTTAAAGATGCTCAATATTAAGAAAAAATCAAGTTTTAGGTGTGGTAAAATGATCATAATGCCCAAGAACATCAATACAAATTAAGTTTTAAAGGGACCCAAGATTTAACCATTTCATTTCAGTAGTGATCCAAAATTTTGTACTCTATTTTGCTTATGTCAACTAGCAGTAAAATTTCAGTTAGAAATTAGAAGACAACAACTATCAAGTTTTCTTCTAGATAATGAAGAATATGTAACATGTCAAATTAAATTGGAATTACACACAAATTAAGAGGGGTTTTTACAACTCTTATTATATAATAAAAATTCTTAATGCAATTACAATCTCAAATGAAACACCATAACCGACGAAAAATTATGAAGTTGAAGATGGTCTTTCACAATGGTGCAACTTCTGACCTCCTTTTTTCTAATCATTGAGACTTCATCAGTCCTTCCCAGCCAATGCTAGGGGTACTCTTCTTAGCCCTTATCCCCCGAGCTGCAAAAGCGCCACACGCACACAACCAAAATCCTCTAGCTCCTAGCTCGCCTTGTAAGGTAGAGCCACCACTCTCTCTCAAGCTGGGTGTCCCAACTCTCACAAGAAAAACCAATCAAAATTTCTACAGCATAACATTACTCATAAACAATGTCCCCTTCACTCATCTCAGCCATGTGTTTTATATAATTTCCTTAGTGACACCTTGCCATTTGCACATTTAATTCATTTCTTTTAATAATTAATTAGGAATTATTCCCCCCATACACTTGTCCCCCTTTCCCTTAGTTGCACAAGTCAATCCACAATTTATTTTAATTAAAATTCAATTTCCCTCACACATCCTAAAATCACTCCTAGTTGTCCCTTTATTCCCTTTATTACTAATTAATGACTTACACCTTTATAAAACTAAGTTGAGTTAAAATAGTAATGTTCTCTAGTTAGACTTTTGTTAACTAGACTCTAGATACCTTTCTATGCTTACACATTCTTTTATGCATCATTCCTTTCTTATTTCTTAAATTGGTTTTCTCATTTTATTATTTTATCTAATTTGTAATTTAGTTTTAGTAATCTCACCAAGCTTTAGACATAGGCTTAAATTCAAATAGGCTTAGACTTTCATTTGGGGGTATAAAATTAATAATTCCAATCCTTAATTAATTAATAAAATCTGGCAATGTTTAAAGACTTTACGCGACGTGCCCTTCAAGAGGCACTCTGTGCTCCAAGGGTGCCACTCGCCTTTGATTCAAATTTTAATTATGCGATGTTCCTTTCAAGATGCACTATGTTAAGAACCAAACAACAATATAGCGTAGAAAAACCTCAGGAAAAGTACTCAACGCCTTGAAAAAGAGATTATTTCAGATAATAAGCCTCTTCGAGGGGGCAACCTCCTTTTACCCCACTTAAATGTTCAAGTACAAGATG